>JAZHYW010007564.1:0-26910 GCA_037355805.1 Ixodes ricinus
TCCCTAATTCAGCAGCTTAGCTAAAAAGTTTGGAGACCACTGCATTAGAGGGTACGTAATAAGCGAGTAGCTGCGTTTGAGACGTTGTCTTCCGTCGTTCTTTCCCTGGTTCTTTATTTTTTTTATTGCTTTGAGCATCTTCACCGAGTTTTCCGTGTTATAACACATAGGTAAACATACACCTGTTCGCCGGGCCATCACTGATTAACCTCAAGGCTGTTCGTCACATTTTCGCGAAACAATATTTAGAGAAGCAAGAACGGCTATTTTTAAAGAAGCGCGCTCTCTTCAAGTAAGCCTCAAACTAAGAGAGCACCTCAAAGATAACATGTAAAAAAATACGAATAATCATAATAATAATAATAAAAAAAACTAGAAGACTGCTTTGGCAAAGCATACGCGCAGTCCTGTCCACAAAGAGCCGCGATGTTCAGGAAATTAATTTTGGCCGCTTGCACGCTCTGCCTCATTCTATTTCCCTCACTCTATGTTAGCGAACTCGCCGAAGATAGGGAGCGCGCTCTGTAATATTCCGAACTCGTAAACATACCTCAAGCACCGTCTGTGCGTTGCTCGAACGCTCCACTCGTCCTAACCCAATAATAAACTTCGAGGGGGAAAGTGCACTTACTCGTCGGATATTTTAACCTAATTACCACAAACGTTAAAAAAAAAGCAGCATAATACCATATCGACTAAAACAGGCGTGGGGTTTCTACCGCTGCCACTTCTTCAAGCGCACTCCACCAGATTCCAACCGGTGGAAATGGCCATTTTATTTAAGATACAACAACATGGTTTAGACTTCATTTCATCTTATGGAGGACCTTAGCGGACGCTGCCAGCCATCCCAGCTAATCGAGTGTTCTGAACGTTATCACGTGACCAGGAGCCCTGCGCGTTCCTATGCGCCTCTCGAAGATCACGTGACATTCGCACGGCATTAGATTAGTTCCGATCGCCCGTAGCGTCCTCTGTGATCCATCGTTGAAAACGCACTCAACTATAACCTCAACTTTAGAAAACGAAGACATGAGAATACCGGCATGCGACGCCGACGTCGTGCGCTACAAACACCGACATTGTGTTACCTACCACGTTGCTTCACAAACGCGGAACGTGAGGTGGTATAGTACTAACAAAGCAACAACATGGGTGTCAAATTTAGAGCGGGTTTATGGAAGCCTGCTGCGAAGTTCGTGGTCTTTTCGAGGGGAGGACACCTCGGAACAGATCGGTCTCTTCCGTGTTGTTGACCCAAGTTGGTGGACTGTTGACGCTACGTTAACGAGTTAAACTTTGACAGGTTAATCACGGCGGCCCGGTGTCGACGGAGTACGAAGGGGTTTGCTTATGGAGTGAAGATATAAGGAAAGAGAAAGAGGAGTGACGACGGGGATGGAGGAGGAAGACCTTAGAAGTGGCAGGCCTGGCGGAGCGAGAAACAGGGCGCTCTTTATTATTTCAAGCTTCGCCCGGATATTGGCGGCAACCCCGACACGGTTCAGGAAAGGCTTAATGACGAAAGAACCTCGTTCGCCGCGGAAAGTCATTGTTCTGCACTCGGGGGTTGATACTCCCGGGTGTTTGTATCGCTTGGATAACAAGCGGGAACTACCGATGAACACCAAGTTACCGACCTTGTCGTCGGATGCTTTTCATAAGCGACACTGGTAACCGCGGTGACACAACGCCGGAACAAACTCGTTTTTTTGTTTTTGTTTATTTGTTTCTCGGGAAGTTTGAAATTGTTTACCGAAGTTCTCAGAAATAAGTATTTACAAACCAAAACAAAACAAGATCGCCATTAAAAAAGAAAACCCCAAAAAGCAATTATGAAAGGGGTGGTTGTTTTCTTGGGTTAACCGTTTTTCCATTTTGAAAACACTTGAAACCCACTATACACTATATACAACGACCGGTTTTTCTTGTGCAGGTCTAAATGATCCTGCAGTTAGTCTTAAAGCCTCTGACACGCCAAAAAAAATTTTTTTCATGCTAGGCGTTGAAATGGCATATCAGGACATCACAAAAAAATATTTCACTATAGAGTTGCGTAGTTTTTTTTATAAAAAATAGAAATACGAGGCCCAATTCAAAGTTCCCGCCGTGCACTGTGACGTAACAGTGTACCGCAAGGTGTCAGGGCGGTCAGAAGGGAGGCATCGCCGGAAGTCACGTGAGTTGTATCGCTCCTCGTGCTTACCGCGAGGCGCGTGTAATATTTTTTTTAAAAATATTTTTGTTATTCTTCGCACCTCCACGAGCGATCCAAGCAGACAAGGTTTCTTTTATTTGTTTTTCATCGCTTAATGTTGCTGTAAAGGTAGAAGAAGCAGAGTCAGTGAATTGACGTGATTAACTGCAATGCCTAGAAGGTGCTGTGTGAGGGACTGTCCCGGTATTTCAGCAACTGAAGAAGAGATCACACTGCATGCATTTCCGAGAGACATACATCGGCCGCATGTGCACCTAGTAAACAAGTTCTACTCATGTTCTAGACAAAATACGTACTTTGTGCTCGACGTTTACTTGTACTTGGTACACAAACCAGTTCGTATTCTTTAGACGGCAGGCATCTTTAGCCTGGAGAGTATCCGATGATTCAACGACCTCGGTGTCTGATACCTTCAGCAATGCGATCGGGCGTGTCGTATGCTAGCAATCCTAATTTCTGCGAGCGTTCTAAAATTTTTTTTTCAAAACCTGATAGCTTGTTTTGCGCCCAGTATAGCTCCTGTATTATCGGACTGACGGCATGCACTCGTACACTGGCTTGTACTCGCAACGCTTTCATCATTGACCTCCATCACGTCGATCCACTGACTCTTCGTCCTCAAATTTTACAGCACGCAAACGAACCAACGGTGCAGCGATAAAGAGCTAGTGGAACTGAAACTTCGTTTTCTACAATCGCTCGTACAAAGAGCAGAATAAAAATAAAAAAATCTTAGGCACGGTCGCGGAGAGCACGAGGAGTGAAACTCACGTGACTTCCGGTGAACCCACTTTTAGTGACGTAGGTCGATGCTCTCCCTTCTGACCGCCCCGACACCTTGCGGTACACTGTTACGTCACAGTGCACGGCGGGAACTTTGAATTGGGCCTCGTATTTCTATTTTTTATAAAAAACTACGCAACTCTATGTTGAAATATTTTTTTTGTGATGTCCTGATATGCCATTTCAACGCCTAGCATGAAAAAAAAATATTTTTTTTTGGCGTGTCAGAGGCCCTTTAAGCTACAGTTAGGTAGCTAAAAAGCCAGGGTTATAACTCCAGACTTAGTTGGACAGCGCGCCGCAAGCACGGCAGCGACAAGTTTAGCAACTACTATTCCTGAGGCTCATGGCCTCACAGGATATTTTCTTTTCCGCGCCTCTGCCTCTGACTTTTTCATACGCTCCGGTTGCACCTGGGAGAAAAAAGCGAAAGTCGAAAGCCAAAGTTCTCTAGATCTGCGCATGCGACGCTTAAGAACCAAACCAGAAACGTGAAAAAGAATCACCTCAAATCACGCCGTCAAGTGTGAACCCGCGCGCATGAAGCTTGCATCTTCATTGTTCTCGTCACCGAAAGCAAAGAGAAAGGTGGCCCTGATATTTGTTGATTCGTAAATTTTGTTCGCTGCTTTGGTCTTTGCACTATTTCGCGGCATGATACCTCAAAATGCAACATCAGAAGGGAAGCCAGCTGGGCGCAAGACGTGTTTTTCCCATCGTCAGAAGGTAGCCGGACCGGTGGCACGCTTATGTCCTCGATCGCCAGGGTGGTCACACTACTCGGTTACAAGGTTGACCGCAAGCTGGGAAACTTCAGAGGCGGTTTCGTGAAGACGAAAACAGCACGGCCAGCAATGGCGCAACCTGGAGCCCCATGCACCGCTGGGATGCTGGACACCCGGCGTCACCGGAAATTCCTGGTGGCTCGTCTGCAAGCCGTGAACGCGGGAGCTCTCGCCAGGTGCTCGAACCTGCTGGCTAAGTCAGCGGCGTACGCTTCGCAGAAGACCGCCGTCACGCCAGCAGACCGGTGCAAAACAAGCGCTCTTCACCTATTCAACTGCATCATCAACCCCTCATCATCGTCCACTGGCTTCGTTTCAACTATCATCACCATTCTTCCTAAAAATTTAATCTGTGCAATATCATCTAGTCAACCTTGGGCGCGGCGCCGTGGGCCTTCACGGTGTGGGCGACTTGCCTTTCGTCCGGCGCCGCGGCTTTCTCTCTGAGCCGAAATAAATGAAACACATCACTTTTACTTCTATACTTCTATGACTGTGCATTCCCTGTCGTAATAATAAAAAAAGTAAAAAAGCAAGAAAGCCGTGGATAACATCAGACCTATTGCAAAGAATTAAGGCACGAAACAAACTATATCATGCATTTATATTAAGCAGAGACTTATCTATTTTGCAACAGTTCAAAAAAGTTAGAAACAAATTAGGTGCTGATATTAAGAAGTCTCGCATTCGCTACTATACTGATAAGTTCGCAGACATTTGCTATGATCCTCAGAAAACTTGGCGTACTATCAAAGGCTTATTGCAGAGGACACGGAACAGTGTACCAACCAAAATAAAAATAGGCGATGAAACTTTAAGCGGAAAGGCTCTTGCTAACGAGTTTAATCGACATTTTTTAACCTTTGGAGCCTCCGATCAAACGACCACTGAAAATTTTGAAAAGTACATAAAGCACAATCTCACGCATACTATGTTTCTTCACCCTACTACCCCCACAGAAATTGTCAGTCTAATAAGTGATCTTAAAAATAGTTGTTCCAGCGGATATGATGAAATAAAAGCGGTGCCAATTAAAGCTGTTTCAGATTTAATATCTGACGTAATCTGCCACATAACCAACTTGGTCTTATCTACTGGAATCTTTCCCGAAAAAATGAAAATTGCTAGAATTTCCGTTTTGCACAAAGGTGGTGCTGTTGACAGTATCAGCAATTACAGGCCAATATCAATACTCCCACTTTTTTCAAAAATAGTAGAAAAAGTAATAAATTCAAGAATAATTAATCATCTTCATAAATACCAACTAATCTCTGCAAACCAATATGGATTTCAGAGAGGTAAATCGACTGAGTCAGCTTTACTTAACATTCGAGAAAAACTTATCAGCAATATAGAAAATCAATCCTACACTATAGGCATCTTCGTAGATTTTAACAAAGCTTTTGACTCTATCAAACATAATATTCTATTTGATAAACTGCCACACTACGGAATTAGAGGCCTTTCGCTTAATCTGTTGCGCAGTTATCTGTCAAATCGTATTCAGTTTGTGGTAGCTAATAGTATAGCATCAGACACTGAATATATAAAATTTGGTGTTCCGCAAGGATCTATATTAGGACCTATACTATTCCTTCTTTATATCAATGACATTGTTGCTATCCCCCATACCCCAGACATAGTACTTTACGCCGATGACACGAGTGTTTTTTTCTCATCCAGGGACCTATCATCTCTTATTCCTGTCACAAATGCATGGCTAAAAAACTTATCGAAGTGGCTTGATGCGAATCAACTGCTTTTAAATGTTAACAAAACAAAATACATTGTTTTTTCTTCAATTAATAGACCAGTAAACCTTACTAACGAAATAATATTTCAGTCATGGTCACTAGAAAGGGTTAACGAATACAAATTCTTAGGCATATATTTTCATGAAAACCTGCGCTGGACATGTCATGTAAATTTTGTGAAGCGTAACATCGCACAGTCTATTGGTATGTTGAATAGATTTCGTGCCTTACTACCAATATGGCTAAAGCGTCAGCTCTACTTCACTACTGTTCATTCGCGACTGCACTATTGTTTAATTGTCTGGGGGTTACATCTAAATGTAATATGACTAGTTTGTACTTAATGCAGAAAAAAAGTATACGGTTTATTCAAAACCTATCAAGCCGCGATCATACATCCCAATACTTTGGACAACATCGTATACTGAATATTGAGGCACTGTATAATCAACGATTGTCTGAGGTTATATTCTCCCAAGTAAAAACTGACCGTGAATTATTCCTCTCTACATATACGAATACTGATGCACACTACAATTTTAGAAATATAAACTTTATAAAAATCAGAACTAGAACAAATTACGGTACGCAATTACTATCTTGGCAGATTCCTAATCTTCTCAACCTCCATACTGGTTTGATCAATATAATCGATCGTAATTCAAACCTCTTGACTTTCAGAAAACAATCAAAAACATATTTTCTACTTTCCGCATAATATTGTTGTCTTCTAAATTATGTGTACAGATGTAATTGTAGTAATCTAGGTCATATATTTTTGTTGTATATTGTTGCTTGTTTATTTTTTCATTGCAAGAGCATATGTAGTGTAGTGATCTAGTTACTATCTGTGTATTTTTTTGTTTATTGTAACTGTAACACTGTACCACTGGTCTGCCTGCTGCATCTGCTGCATCTGCTGCAAGTGTAGTCTGGTGCTAGGGGCCTGGTCAGGTGACTTACTGTCACCTTTTGCCTCAGCACCATGACAATCCTGTATTAGTCAAAAAGTTCCAATAAACAAAAAATAAACAAAAACTATTACGTGCGAATCGATATTTTGACTCACCTTCCTGATTTTGATTGACTCGACTTTTTGTTTTTTACTAAAATAATTAGACGCGCAGTTTGTGTGAAAACAACATCGTGGGCATTTGTTCTACATTTTTGCCTTCGGAAAAGACGAACCTTGAAATTTCGATCTAGTTCGTTTTCTAAAGGTCTGTGTTGTGACGAAAGGCAGGAGCACATTTCGCGCGGCTTGCCAGTTCCGTAGGCCGACAATAGGGGTGATAATGATAATTCGCGGCTATTTCCTTCTGTTGTTTGGTGTGGTTGTAAGCGCCACAAGCGCTCCGCAGTAACAGTCCCTGCCGCGCGAATGCAATGGCCTGAGGAGTGCAGCCAGCGCGCGAAAAATCTCGGAGGCCATTCTGTGGTCTTGGCCTCCATATTTCCGTCGCGCAGGGCTCTCCTCGGAGGCCATTCCGTTCGCCGGAAGAGACTGCAAAAACAGGTGGTAGAAAGCCTGTATAGACCGTTTTCAAAGTCCGCGCCAACGACTGTCCGCCATTGCGTGCTCACATACTCTGGGCATGAACTGGACACGAGGGTGACGTCAGCGTTCGGTGTCA
This sequence comes from Ixodes ricinus, assembly GCA_037355805.1. Classification (NCBI taxonomy): domain Eukaryota; kingdom Metazoa; phylum Arthropoda; class Arachnida; order Ixodida; family Ixodidae; genus Ixodes; species Ixodes ricinus. The sequence goes on from JAZHYW010007564.1 coordinate 7,175, forward strand.
ACTCGGCTCAGCTCGTGTTGATAACGAGCGCTGACGTCACCGTTCGTCGAGGACTCGGAGCCAATCACACGCTTCGTGAGCAAGCAATGGTGACCGAACAATGTTGCTCGATTGACTTTTGAAAAAGGGTCTATTACAGAGAGTGTCAATCTGCTCGATCGGGGTCCCATGGTTCATTGGCCGCGTCTGCAATACGAGCTGCGAGATGGTTCCAGCGTCGATCATCTGCGATCGTCTCCGCCTTTCCCGCCTGATTTCCTCCTCGCCACGCAAAGACGCAGCGCATATGCACTTGCGAGTAGTCTCCACGGAGAGCGTCCGCCATGAAATTGCACACTCTCCGCAACGTCTGAGATAGACCTTCTTTACAATCTAGGCTTTCTCATAGGAGGCCTAAAGGTCTACACAAACGGAATGTTGGCGCTTATTTCTTTGGTTAGAAGGGGTGTATGTGGTGCCGACAGCCTGCGGGCAGAAAAGTCGAAAAAAGTAATCTTAAAAGAAATAAACAAATTTTGATATTGCGTCTTGTTGCGTTCTGTGATGCTCCGTTGGAATGCCACCACGCCATGGGTTCCAAAAGCGGGTTTCACATGCAGCGATTCTGGCCCTAGAGGCGGCGCGATTTCTGCCGTCGCTGCGCTCTGGCCAGCCGCAGCGGCGTGAGCGGCACGGTTCCACCAGGTTGGAAAATTTTCGTCGCGGCAAAGCGGCAGCTTCCGCGCTGGCCACTCACAGCGCGGCGGGAAATCACGTGTTAGGAGGAAAAACATTGCGGGAAAGTTGGCGCATAGGACGGCGGCGTTTTCACGTTGTTGAAGCAGACGACAAGCAGAGAAAGTACGCCACCGACTGGTTTCCGGTTTCTTTTTTCCGGCGGGCCGAGCTTCTTTGCTTCAGCAGTCGCGTGGGAACTGTTCAGGAGATTATGGAGGAGGGGTACTGCCTCCTTCCTCGGCAATTGTTTTCTCAATGAACTACGCGGCTCTTTTTTACTTTACTCGCCTGAGTACCAACTGTAGCGAGCGCAAGAGACACTATTCGGAAGCGGCTTGTGCGAGCGCTAGTGAGAAAAAACAAAAGAAGAAGAACTGAGCGACATCGACGTGTCTTTTCCATCAAAGATCGTCACACCAAGTAAGACAAAATGTATCACGCCCAGTTCAATGAAACGCTTATCAGTGAGGTGTCGAAGCCTCGGGTTCTTTAGGAAGCGCTACTCAAAGAATTCAGGAACAATAGGACCAAAGAGAAACTCTGGGAGGGGGTGACTGAGGCAGTGAAAGTGATCGACTAGACCGGTATGAAACCATTGCACTATTACCGGGGGTACCGGTCCAGGAGTTTCGGGTCGGCCATATCAGTTGGAGTTTTTACATCCGAAGAAGGCGCTGCTCGTGACGCTGCAGAGGATAATCCGAGAAGCTTTATCCTCCGTGACAACAAAGATAGAAAAGAAAGAAAAATAAGATTAATGTTTATTTAGTATTTTAAACCTTACTTTTGTTTTTTTAATGTGAAATTAAAAGGAAAACTGAAAACCGGGGCATTAAAATTGTTTTTAGGGGCCGCTGGAACCGACTTTGCGCTAGAGTGCCAATTCATACAAGCGCGCGCGTTGCTTGAGTAATGGCGACATCTCAGCCATTTTTACCGAGAGTCACTAAATAAAGCTACGCGTTCAGAGTACCGCATTCCTTTTTCTTTGCCATTTTGCCCGACAATACGGTCTCTCTGTTATGCAACTATATTCTGGTTCGCTACGGCATCGTTGGACAGCGGCAGTCACGTGAGTCGCTATCATCATCATCGTGTTTTTTCAACGCCACCATCTTGGGTCCCGCGATCCTCTGCCTGCTGCTGTTTGGTGTTTACTGCCGGTGCACGCTGAAGTCCGTCGCTGAGCACGCGCGTTTTCCGTGTTACGTCGAGATACGAACAACACGACTTTGATTCGCTGCCACAGCTGCGGCCGCGGCAGCTGGCGCGGGCGACGGCTACAGCTCGGCTTGGCTCAGCTACAGTCACTCCTCCATCTGCGCGCGGACCCAAGATGGCGGCGCCTGACGCGCTTCAGACGCGAGGTTTGGGAGTTTCGGTACTCTGAAAGCGTAGCTTTATTTAGTGACTCTAATTTTTACGCCCAATCGTTTTTTTATGCATTTTGAAGTGCGCGCATTCCGATGTCGAGCGTGTATCTTTGGCTAATGCATGAGACGCCATTGCTGGCGACCAGGTCACGCATCCGGAAGGTGCGCGAGAGGCGTTCACGCGCTCGACACATTCAGTGCAGCAATGGTATGGTCTTCACCCTGAGACAGACGAACATGTAGGCACCCTACTTTGCGCATCTTCTTGCTGCAAGCAACTTTAGCCATCGCAACGGCAGAAAATGCTCATGTGAAATGAAACCTCGCGATCCAGTGCCGCCGCGCCGCTAGCGGCAGCGATTTCGACCGCTGATATCGCTGAGTGTGAAACCCGCTTAGAAGCCGCGCCAGTTCGCGGCAGTATGGCCTGTTTCGTGGAGTTACCTAGCCTTGAATGTGACTTGGCGGAGGACATTTTTACTCTACAGTGCTTCTGCAATGTGCATTCCACACTATCAAGATCGCCGTTCTTTGTAGACGTTAGGTAGGGGCTTGATCTGAGGATGCAGGTACCTCTGCCAAACAAACCGAACCACTCCCTCCCCCTCCCCGGATGCGCTGTAAATAGCGCGCTCAAATATGACCCCCACTAGTTTGCAATTGTCGCCATTGCTGGGTACTAGAGCCACTCTATATGGCAGCGAAGCTGCCAGAGTAGCGACACGACGCAAAATTATCTAGATGCACGACGTCAGAAGCGCCTATAGTGATCTCCATTTTGGGCCTGGGAGGTTGCCATGGCAACCGTACTGCTAGCGACGCCGGGCGGCAACCTTTATCTAGCTGATATCTCCATTCGTTCATTGAAAGGTGGTAAAAGACCTAAAAGACGCTTTGCATGGCGGTACGGCACGGGCCTCTGGAGGGGCGGTGCCTGTTTCTTCTGTGAAGCGAGACGATTAGCAGCCCGGGAGCCTCGGGCGACGAAAGCTGCTAAGTATCATAGGTGCGCGGACAAGGCCAGTGGTTTTCCGTGCCGCCGGGATGGCGGCCGCTTGTCCGCGGATTGTCCGTCGTGGCCGGCGGAAAATCCGATTCCGCCGGCCACGACAGGACGATTGCCTTGGGACATGACTGCTGCTCCAACTGCTCCATAGTAAGAGAATGTATGTTTAGCATCATACTTCTTCAAGACCCAATCATTCATTCAAGATGAGATTATCTCACCGACTGCCGAGGAGCGACGTCGACGGCGGTCTCACCCTCGTTTGGGCGATGAACAGTAGACCTATTGCTGTATTACCCAAGCATCAAGGAGAATGCAGGGATTGGTGTTCCACGCGCCGCACGTGCTGGCCTCAGCGGTAGTAAATTTTCCAAAGCAAAAACCTAAAACAAATTGTATCTTGCACGCGCGTTCGTCAACGCTTTATTTTGGTTATTTACTTCGAATATTTTATACGGGGAAGGCGTGCGCGTGTGGCGCGTGGAACACCAATCCTGCATTCTCCTTGATGCTTGGGTAATACAGCAAATGGTCCGTTGACGGGGTTAAACCAAGAAGGACAGCATGGTGGTCTCCAGAGGATTGTTAACGCCATCAAAAGAGACGGACGCCGGAGATGAGGTGTTCATGCCGACAGGCCAAGTGGTCGTCCGGAAGTTTACCGGCATGCAAAAAGTCAATATTTTAATCTGGTGCAGCACGCATACCCGTGTTAAAGGGGCCGTGAAATGATTTTTTAACTTCTTCTTCCTTAGCTTTAATCCTCGCTAAGAGAACGGTTGAATCTGCGCGTCGTGACATGCTAGGGCACCGGTGCGTTGACCCCAATCTTCCACCGTGCTTTTTGGTACACCATAGAACTTGGCATTCGCAAGTGCACTCGTGTCCACTCATTGTCCACACGAACGCGAATTTAAAATATTCGTCGACGAATTGATTGTTGACGAGCGCATACGTCCGAGTGACGCAGTTTCGTGTCAGATGCGTGAGCTGGGGTCGGCTGACGCCATTTTTGGCTTTTGTAGGCATTGCAAAGAGGATAGTTTAGAACCATACACACATGACGATATTAACATCATAGCCCACGGACATTAACGAGCACAAAACGGGCTTGCTTTACAGAAAATAAATATTACATTCTTAAAGCATAATTGTCTGTAACTTGTGTTGGAGCACGAGCACACCTCTGAGCATATAAGTTTAAGCAAACCTTGTACTTGTTTGATGCATTGTTGCTCAAAGGTATTTCATATACGTCATTGAGCAAACCTCAGCTTGTCGCTTGAAAAAACGCAAGAAACACTGCGATCAGAAATTGCAAGCTATTTTAGCGAAAGCACAGTTATCAAAGTCTTCGGAAGCTGTCCAATTCGTGAAAGTCGTCGATTAGTACAAGGTTAAAGATCGTGGGCGCTTCCTCGCTTAAAGTTGCTGTGATTATTCGGTGACCAGGCTGAAACAACTTCCCTGGGCTACACGCGAGCGCTATACCTTAAGTTTCGATTCTCAAAAACTCCAGCATTCAAAGGAAGCTGAAAATGTAGAAAATGCTATCCTAAAGCCGTCTGATAAAATCGTTGATTAGTACAAAACGTAGAATCGCAGGAGCCACTCGCTCAAAGTTTCTGTGATTGCGCGGTTACCTGGGCAGAAACAACTGCTCCAGGTCCAGCATGTGGCGCATACAATTCGCATCGATTCTCGAACATTCCAACGTCCAAACAAGGCTGGGTATGCTTAAAATTGCATGCCCAAGTATATGGATGTGAACCCATCCGGGGATCCGTGCCGCTACGGCGATATGACTGGTGCTGTCGCACAGGTGCTAATATCTGAGACGATGCTTGCCAGAAAAGGTATAGGTCTCGTTCTTTCAGATCTTCACGTTATACCTGTGTCGAAGCACAGAAAGTTCCGTCGTTGACAAGCAGCGGCATGTTCGCTTCCACCGCGCACCAAACAAACTCATATCACCAGATCTGGAAGCGTGCCCTCCTGGTGCCATCACGGCTCTTGCGAAGTCGTGCGTGACGAGCAGTCTTGCTCGGTTGCTAAGGAAAGCCGGGCCAGCTCAACTCGTTGCTATGGTACTGCGTGTGATAATCACGGTGAGGAGAGCGGCACGGGGAAAAGCGTGGCGCTACTCTGGCCTTCCGCTGCCGTATCGGTGGTCTACTGGGTACCAACGGTTATTTCAACTTACCGGTTCTATGGGGGCTACTGCTCTGCGTTGGCGTAATGCTTACGGCGAACCGGACGTTCGTTACGTAAAATACAAAGCGGTATGGACGCGGACGACGTTGTGGGCAAGCTGGGGCGTACGGATCTCGGAGATTACCTATACTTCGTTTCTGGCTTGGGTCCAGGCGCAGCCGATGCAAGCGCGGGCTCCGGGCTTCCAGCGTCCCTGCAAGCACGCGCGCTCGTGCCATTTTAGCGCTATTCAGGGCCACACGCTTTCGCTCGTCCAGCATCGGCTGCGTCTGGACCCAAGCTGAGACAGGCTATAAACTGGGTTGTCAGGCGTTGACGCGACCAAGCGGCAACGCTCGCCACCTGTTCCCTTGGCCGTGCGGGGACTGTTTCCGTCTATTGAGACACGCGTTGCGCTTCTTGCTGGCCGGGTTTGAGAAGGTAAGGAGGAGAGAGCTCGCGCTGGGTCATTTCATTTTCGTATTTTGCCTCTTTTAGGGAATATGGCCACGCTCTCGCGCCGTCGTGTAGAATAGATAGGCGCGAACTGCTTTTTTTCTTCATTGGGCCTGCTCGGCTTAATTGGGTGGCTTGAGCCTGCAGGTGTCGGCATGGCGCAGTGATTAATCGCGACGCCGCAAACCCCGAGACTGGGAAACAAGCTGAAACATGAATGAGGAAGTCAGAAGAAGAGCGTGACAACCAAGCTTTTCAAACTCAGATAGTCCGGACTTGTTCCATACAACGCTTTTGTTGCCTTGTTCAACACAGCAGCTCGGGCTAGTTGGTTTTCCATTTTACGATTCCCTCACGGCGCATAAACGTCTCACAATACAGGCACTCACTCGATTGCAGACGCTGAATCATACACACAGCGCTGCACGTGTATGTGCCGTGTGTCTGTAACCGATGTGAAGAATGTTTTGTGAGGCGTTTCTGCGGTGTGAAGTTGCTTTTATACTCCTCTCCCATGGTTCCCCGCAAAGCAAATATACAGCAACAAACAACAACAAAAACAAACACAACAACAACAATGACAACAACAACAAAACACTTTGTTCTGAAGGTGACTCACATTCTAAGTCTGTTCGCTCCGAATAGTTCCTGAAGAGACCATGGCATAGCCAAAGAGACAGGCCTCGGGGGGAACCCGACCGAACCAGTTCGAACAAAACGGGCCTTGACACAAAGATACGCTAAAGAAATAAAGAACTACTGTTTGCGCGTACTGCTAGTTTCATCTCTGTGATGTTGGTGTGGACAAGAAGTTGCCCTACCTTGCATGGCTCTGGAGAAGCTGCGGTATGCACTCCTTTTGCTGGGCAGCCGAGCGTTTGGAGGGGCCAGAGGAGAGTTTGCGTGCCGAGAATCTTGGAGGCCATGACATGTGGTGATAGTGTCCTTTCTTCTGCTCTCCTCAACTAGGCTCCAAGGAACACCGAGATGAGTTCATATAAATTTTACAGTTGAGGGAGTATGTCTCGAAATAGAGTATAAAAGGTTGCTCTTCACTTTGGAAAGATTTAAGTTTTTTTAATGTCTCAATGCCATATTATAACGACTGAAACGATTGACTATGCGCAACCAAAACTATTTAGATGACTCTAGAGAAACGTGTACACCTGCGAATCTGTATCTTTGTTTGTTTAAGTGTGTTACATTAGGGTATATAAGAAGCAAATCCTTTATTTTTTGTTTTATGCTAAAGTTACAGAATGCCTTTTTATTACTACTACCTTTTTTTTATTGCCCTGGAGTAGTCGGCACTGCGAAGTCAGTTCCAACAATTCTATCAACTTACCGATGTTAAAAAAATGAATATTTCTATTTTGTATTTAGGAATATCACAGAACATCTTGAAAAAGAGCAGCGCACCGCCTTCCAAACTTTCACCATCACCCGCCGTAATCGGTGACACGGTAAAGCCACTGTCACACTGCTCGCACATCACACAAAAGACACGGTGTGCGCCACAAACATGATGCCAATTATCTGCGGACACACCTGAAGCAAGTTCGTAGCATGTTTGCTTCACACCTGTGTACATGTCTGCAGACAGGTGATGCATGAGCGATGTGAAAGTCCCATCATACAAGGAACAAGCACGCCTCAGACACTGTCTTTTGTATTACACGCTACCAGTTTGACGGCGAAATGCAATAAAAGCTCCGCCTCCAGCATGCGCTCGACACCCTCCTTCCCGCTTTTGCAGCGCGTGCGACGAAGTGTTTTCGAAGGCAGAAAGCCCTGTGCTGGAGGTCGAGGGTCAACTGATTTCTTAAAGACGTATGAAAACGAAATGGCGCGAGCGCGAGCCCTAAAGAAGACCCCAGTATAACTTTTCACTACCTGGATTATGAAACTGGAGATAGAATTGAGATTGTTGTATTTATTTATTTACTTACTCATTTCAATACCCACAGGGCCCGGAGGTATAACGGAGGGGAGGGGCAAAATAACAGCAAATATAGGATATAATAAAGTAAAGTAAAAAAAATGTAGCAAAACACGGGTGGTGAAGGATTAACCACAATGATTGGTTATCGCAACTCTAAACGAATCGACTGATGATCTAGACCAGGGGTGGCCAAGCTGCGGCTTCCGAGCCTCATGGCGGCCTGCGTTTTAAAGTGCGGCTCGCAGCTCTTTCCCTACCCCCGCCTGGCCGCCGGCCGGCGACTCCACCGGTCGGCGAGCACTTCCCCAGAGAGAAAAATGGAACGCGTTTTAAATCGAAAGACAGGTTGCGGTTTGGTAGTTTGTGTGCACTGCACATTACGTACAGGTTGGACTGCTTTTGGCCTAAGGATGATTCCAAGTATAATTCGAGTTCACGTTTATTGCTCTAAAAAAAGGTGTGGCCGCCCCCCCCTCACGCTCCTTGCGGCTCTTGGATATTTCGCGGTCTCGTTTGCGGCTCTTACGGCCGAGTCGAGCCTGGCGCACCCCTGATATAGACACTAAAGATACGAAGGCGGTTCCATTCGGATGACATTTTGGGAACAAAGGAGTAGAGGTGGGCACTGGTAAAAACAATGATGAATTCCGACTTTGAATTGATGGTCAGTGTGATGAAAAATAAAAGGAGGAGGAGGAAGAAGCTTATGTTTTACAGCTAGGGTCGTTTCGATTAATCGTGCTCACCAGTTGCGTATGTAAGATAATGGAGCGTATGATTCTGTCCAGAATGACATGGTATCTAGAAAACTCATAAGTTGTATCCTGAAGAAATGTCAGGGTTTCGCACAGGACGTTCCGCAACAGACAGTGTAATCGATCTCGTTAGTTCAATTGAGCAAGGGCATTGCGGATGGAGAAAAGACTCTCGCCATATTCTTAGACATTCAAAAGGCATTTGACTCCATCACACATGAGGCAATTCTGACTGGAATGGCTGAGCATGGATTCGGTGGGAAAATATTCAACTGGGTGAAAAAGTATCTAACACAGCGAACTATTTTCATTCAAGCAATTGAGGAAACACCCAAGACCATATCATAGAACGAGGGGTTCCACAAGGAGGCGTCCTTAGTCCTACGCTCTTTATTATCACACTAATGTCTTTGCGACGGAAACTTTCGAAGCAAATACACCTATCGATTTATGCAGACGACATATGTATCCGGTCAACACATTCAAATCGATTTGTCAGTCAAAGAAGGCTTCAACAGGCTCTTGCCGACATTAGCCGATTCCTACGAGAACGTGGCATGTGCTTATCTCCCAGAGAAAACAGTGGCATTGGCTTTCACACGGATGTCTGTAAAACGTTTCCCCCTGGTCTTTGCTGGGAATCCCATCCCAAACAAGCCGACACAAGTTTCTCGGTTATATACTTGATAAAACTTAACTTGGACTCCACATATAAAATATCTTAAGTCAAAGCTTGGTTCCGCGTGCAATGTACTTCGCTGTCTGACAGGGAAAACATGAGGCAAGTCATGCTCGTCCATGTTGAAACTGCAGAACACCTTGATCAATTCCCTTTACAGGTATAGCCTGCCTGTCCTACGAAGTATCTCGATCACGAACACCAAAAGTCTTCAGGCAGAAATAAACAAATCGTTAAGGATTTGTCTTGGTGTGCCTGAGGGAACATCAGTTACTGGTACAACAGCAGAAGCTGGAGCACTTTCCCTGGCCATCATGCGTACGCAGGAGACATTACGAGTGTATTTAAGACATAAATCTCGAAACAAATGACATTTTCTCGTGAATCTGAACCACAAAAGACCAGCTTCGGGATACGGTAAAGCCATCGAAGCGCTGCGATCCGATATACAAGTTTTGACTAAATATTACGCAACATCATCTTGTCCTGCCTGGACAATACCAATGCAGAAATTGATGTAATAATGTACCAGGCCTCATTCAAAAAATCAGTACAGCCGCAAACTGTTAAGCTACAACACACACTAAGCCATATCCACTGCACGTATTCCGACTATATACACGTGTAGACGGACGGATCTTCGTATACCGGCACATCATCCTCTGCAATAGTAATTCCTGCGCTCAAGAACAACTCGTAGCAACAAACTTTCCCACAGTATCCCTTCAACAACTGCCGAGTTGCGCGGAATAAAGATGGCACTCTAGTTTATTATCTTTCAAGCAGCCTCACAGAAACGGGTCATTCTGACTCATTCACGCGCTGCTCTGCAATCATTAAGGCATTCACCAGCCACTTCATCGTATCCACAGTTGTGTTTTGAAGTTTTATTTATTTATGGAACTATCAAAAGAAATGGACATCATGTAGGTGTTACAGTGGATACCGGGGCACATAGGGGTAACTATTTGTATGCTTGGTTTGTTCAGCTGGTGTCTCCTAAATATGTTTATCCAACGTGCTCAACTCTTTCCCGTGGGTAACTGGAAATGAGACTGCAGACGCTGCCGCTGCTAGAAGACATTATATAGATACTACGGAGGTCGTCCCTTTTACAAAAACTGACGATCGATCACGCATTAGGTTGTTTAGAAAGAGGAATTCAAGAAGCTCTGGATATCCTCCACATACCACTGCAAGCCCCTTTTTAAAATCGACCCGTGCCTCAGAAATATATCTCCACGAAATTTACCACGCAAACATAAAAACACTCTACCAGCGTATCCGTTTAAGCGTCGCCTACACGAATAAGCAAATATATATGTATGCACCGATTTGAAGCTCGAATTGCCAGCAGTGTCACGTAAAGGAAGATCTAAAGCATACTTTTTTCCTAATTGTCCCAAATATAATAAATAACGCTTGACACTATTGACCAGGATCCAACAACTTACCAGCGAACCTTATAGTTTTGAGAAGGTCTTAGGTACCTGGGAACAACAACCGCATCAACGAAGGCCGTTAGATGCATTATTGACATTTCTTCATACGACCAATTTGACTGGACCGATTGTAAATAATCTTGTAACATACCAACTTTAATCTTATTTCATGCCGACTGTAAATCATTTTGTAACGTATCGATTGTAAATAATCTTGTGACATAACAAAATTGAATACAATTATGAAACGTGTGCTGACCTCGACAGAATATAAACACGCATTAATTTACTTCTTCAGTGTGCAGACTGTATAGGAATCTGCTCATTATCTCTACGATATATCATGTCAAGACTGAATGTGTTGAACGTACAGTGCGATTAGAACCTTCCTGTGCGGGGATGTATAAGTGCCCTCTCCTGTTACTGTACAAGTCTTGTGCGGTGTCTTGAATGTCCTACATCGGAACTTTGACTTTTGCATAGCAACCCATGACGTATGCTTTCTTGTGCTATCTTTTTCCCCATCCCTTCCCATGAGGAGTAGCCAGCCGGAATGCATTTTCTGGCTAAGCTCTCTTGCATTTTTCTGAATTAGTAAAAAAAAAAGAAAAGAGTAGGGGTAGGGTAATAAATTTTATGAACAAGATATAAACAAGATATTGTGCGACGCAACAAAAAAGGGAAAGAGATAGTTTAGTTTTCATGGGCGACACAGTGGCTGCACCGATGATACTGTAGAAAAAATAAAACGCGCACCGAGATTTCGGAAAGCCTCGAGATTAGACACGAGCGTAGAGTGACCGGGATCCCAGACGGATGAAGCGTATTCAAATTTTGAACGTACTAGTGTTTTAAATAAAAGTGATTTTAATGACACGGTTGCTAGTGTAAAATTTTGTTTTAAGTGACCAAGCATAAAGTTGGCGTTAGCAATTATGTGGTCAGACTGAGTTTGTCGTGACATAGTTAAAGGTAATGTGGACACGGAGATATTCGTAGGATGTAACAAACTGGAAGGGGGAGGTACCCAAATAGTATGACAATGGCGATCTGTTACGTCAATGTCACCCGCATAGTTTTACACTTGTTAGTTTTAAGAGTCATGCAGCATACGTTACACCATACCATACCCGAGTTTAAATCGGTCTGAAGAAGAGAAAATGAGATTCGTTAGTAGCTTCGCCATAGAGAACACAGTTGTCAGCAAACAAACTAAAAACTATAAAAAAATTTAAGAATAAGGAATAGAAATGGGCCTAAAACAGACCCTTGAGGACACCAGAGGTGAGAGTACCGAGGTCAGATTTAGTTTGGTTAGCAGTGACGAACTGAGAAGGATTTGTTAGAAAACATTTAATCCAGGAGAAGACATTGGGATCGAGGTTACGTTGTGCCAAGTCTTAAAAAGTAGAAGTTTCTGGGAAACACTTGTCCAATGCCTCGCAAATGTAAAAAAAAAAGGCAGAGTTTCTTATTTTAGGCTTAAGCGCAAATGAGAGGCACCTCTGGCTTCAACATAATCAATAATGAAATGAAGGCACCCTGGCTTCAACGTAGTAAACGCGTTACCGTTCTCCGCCAATCCGAATTCAGGAGTAAGTAACTCCGCGAGGAGGCACACTGCCGCGAACCGGCGCTGCTTCTTAGGAACTCATGACTTGGCGGCAATTCCGACGGAGCTTCACGGACCGCCACCAGGCGGAATTTTGAAATCTGTTAATTCGTGTTAAAATTAGTTTTCTCGTCTCCTTCTGACGGCAGCCCAGGAACACTAGTCTGGGCTGCCGGTACAACATGGACTTCATCTGAAAAAAGGAATAAAGTCAAAATTTGCCGTATCATGAAGTTGCATTCACACTGCCGTTCTGATCGCAACCGCGAAACCAATCCGTTTAATGGCCAACTAACTGTAAGAATTTTTGTTGTATTTTTGGGGTCGTGGTCGTAACTGTTTCGTGATTAGTTAGAGTCGCTTCGGAATGCGGCAGTCCTGCGAAGCGAAGAAGGGAGAGAGTTTGGTCAGGCGTTTGCTTTGCGTGTGGCGTCACAACAAGTGACTAGTTGCGCCGCGCGGAAAGCAAACGCGGCTTGAGAGGATAGATGCTGTTGTTGGTGAATGATTTGACGGTGACAGCGCAGGAAAACCACTCCACCATACACTCAGGAAGGCAAGCACACGCGCTGAACTTACAACTCTTGTGTATTTATTTACTTTTTTCTCTTCCACGTCCGGGTTGACTTTCCGAACTGTGATAAGTAGAAGAAGTAGTAATCGACAGGCAAGTGAAAACTCTCAACAGCCACAGCAAAAGAATTAGTAAAAGAGAAGGAAAAATAAAGAAACGAAAAAACATAAACTAAAAACTTTTACAAATCGTTTGTCTCCCTTCATCGCTACTATCATTTAGATAGAAATTGAAGCTCCTTGGTTGACAGCTCTATAGAAAATCGATCATGACACTTGTCCTTCAGTTGATGCTATCCTTCCGTTTCCATTGTTTTTCTCGTCAATGCGTTTCGATCTTCTACCGACCACAGAGCAATTTCGGAAAACGAGCTATACAGTCACACAATCGCGACAATGGACTCCCAAGCGTCCAGCTATGACCCGCGTGGGCGCTGCAAAACAGCCTCTGGTAACGATCTATGTAAACACCTCTCGCAGTCTGGCCTACGTACTCCTGCTACCACATGAGGAGGGGACCGAATATACGACTCCTTCCAGTACAACTTACAAAAGCTCTTGGCGCTTTTTTCAAACAACCAACTTCCCAGGTGAGGTCTGATCCGTTCTAACCTGCCTAAGTGTTTGCTGAGAAGCTTATTTGGTGCTGAAATAGCCACATTAATGTTAATGCGGTTGCCTATCTTTTTAAGACCGTGCGAAACTTTATGTATACATGAACAACGGCCGTCCTTTTCTTTTCTGTACTGCGTTTAGGTCACTCACCCCATCTTATATTTCTTGACAGTCTCGCTTGCCACGGCTGTGGTGAAGTAATGTACTAGGATTATCCTTGTTGACTTTAACCTGGCAATTTGAGCATCAAAGCTATCCTGGTTAGCTGAATACACGACTCATTAAGCGCATTGGTGAAACATATTTTAACAATGCCTCGCTTAACAAGCTTGGAGTGTGCATGACTAAAAATTAAGAAGAGGTTTCTTCTTCTCGGCTCGTAGGACCAGCATACATGATGCTCCGAAAAATTAATCTGAGGTCCAAGAACCGCAAGGATCCTTCTGTGGGGAGCTCATGAGCAGAGCTTTGTAGTGGATCTACACAGGATTTCCACCAGAGGAAAGAACGTTAGAGACCAATATTTGATAGTCACTAGCTGCAACAATCTAAAGCACAACAAAAAAATCATCAACAAAGCTGAAACACCTTCGACGCAACAGTAGGTGCTTGACCCAAGCTTACGTGAAAGGATACGGTCCCGACGCGCGAGGTGATGGTTACTCAAAAACTGGGGCTATGCATGAACCAATGCAAACCCCTGCTTTTTGGAGAAAGGTGTTTTCCTCCCAACACGCAAACGTAGATCGTGTATATACGGTAGGCAATTCAAGGGAAACCACCTTGGGAAATTCCTGACGCGATGTCTGAAAAGCAATAATACCAAAGGAGTCAATGCAGGTCCTCAACACACTTTCTAACAGCTCGATCCTGCAGGAAGGGAGTAGTAGAGGTCCTTTATGTCCACTGAGAAGGCCTCAGATTGGACCTCAGATTAATTTTTCGGAGCATCATGGATGCTGGCCCTACGAACCGGAGAGGGAAGAAACCTCTTCTTAATTCTTCAGTCAGTGCAAGACTGGCGAGCTTGCTAAGAGGCATTGTTAAATTATGTTTCACCAATGCGCTTAATAAGTCTTGTATTCATTCACTTAAGGTTAGCTTTGATGCTCAAATCTGTCAGGTTAAAGTCAAACAGGATATCCTAGTACATTACTTACAGCCGTGGCAGAGGATTTATTAAAGAAAATAAGATGGGGTGAGCGACCTAAACGCAATACAGAAAAGAAAAGGACGGCCGTTGTTCCCTACAGACCTTTTTCGCATAACCTCAAACCAGCCAGTACCTGACGTACCCTCGACCTGGTGCATTTTTGGATTGCCCGCTGACACAGGGTATGCAACCGCCAAGGGTATGGGCAAAAAGGCTTAAAAACGGGCGTCGTGCATCAGTTAGTTCCGAGTGCTTCTTTTTACCGTGCTGCAATTTCCGAAAATCTAAGGTTGTCTGGCTAGCCACTGCGTGGTCGTTGGATGAATAAATAATTTAAAAAAGCATAAGAACAATAGCAGAAAGTTTGCCATGAGCACAAGAAGCTGCAGCGCGAGTGTGGCTGCAATGTTACCGAGCTTCGCATTTTCCCCAAGAATCCTTATTTATGAAGTCAGTCGATTGCGAGCTTGAATCGCGAGAGATTCGTATCAGGCTCAACGTCACGTTTAAGCTCACGACCACTTCGTCTACGACAAGAGGACCGATTTTATTTCCCGTTGCAGGTGGTCCAATTAGGTTATCACTGCAAGCCCCATGGTATGTGAAAGGTATGAAAAAGTCTACATGCCACCACTCAAGATGGAGCTATCGAATGCCGAGAGCTTACCTGCATAGACTACATTAAACTGCTCATATATACTTCGCCGTGGAAACTCAATCAAAACACCCCACCGTCTTCGTCCTCGTTTTCTCGAGGAGGCAAGGTGATGGCCTGTGAGTAGCCAGCTGGATTCAACCGGACAAGTTCCAACCAAGTTATTGCAGCCCACTATAGCCAAGTCTAGCCAAGTTCCCCCATACCCACACCGTTGCCTACCCAGATAGCTGTGCTGCCAGAACTAGCCGGTATTTCTTTTCTAAGCCGCTAGACAGCGTCGTCGGCGCCGCAATTCTCAAGATGGCGGCGCCGTTGGGAAGAAAAGGCCCAGACACATAAAGCCTCGCACGTAACTTTAAAGATAGGCAACCGCAGTACACATTAATGTGGCTTTTTTCAGCACCGAATAAGCTTCTCAAGCCTGTGCAGGAAGGTAAACGGATCGGCACACCGGGAAGTTGGTTGTTCGGGAAAGCACCAGAAGAGTCTTGTAAGTGCAAACTGAAGGAGTCGCAGATCTCGGTCCACTTCACGTGGTAGGGCGTACGTAGGCCAGACTCAGAAGGTGTTTGGGTCGATCGTTTAAGAGAACATTTTTACAACACTCACCGAGTCATAGCTGACATCGGGGAGCCCATTGTCGCGATTGTGGCTGTATAGCTCGTGTTTCGAACCTGTTCTGTGGTCGGTAGAAGTCGAAACGCACTGGCGAGTGAAATAATGAAGCGGGAAAGGATAGTAGCAGCTGAAGGACAGGGTAGTTTAAGTAGTCCTTCTTATAGCGCTGTCAAATCCAGGTTGAGCCTCAATTTTCAGATCTCAGCCTGATGGGCGATGAGGAGGCAAAACGATCGGTAAAAAGCTTTTTAGCTCATGCTTTTTGTTTCTCTATTGCCTTCTTTCTCCTTTACTGCTCTTTGCTGCGTGCTTAGAATTCTTCCTCGCAGTGTCGTGCTACTTTCACTTGCCACGTTCGGAAAAGCTCAACCTGGACGTTGAAGAGAAAAATAAGGGAAGCCGGAATGGCACAAGAAAGCCGTGAGTTCAGCGCGTGTGCTTGTCTTCCTCAGTGCATGGCGTGTGAGTGGTTTTCCCTGCGCCGTCACCGTCAAACAAAGCAAACGACGCCGCCAGTCGAAGTTCGTCGGTCCTTTCGCCGCATATTCTCTCCATAGAGTCCAGCCTTTCAGCCCGTCCCCTACTACTAGACAAGCAAGGCGACTGGCCGCCGCAGCGTCTCTGTTCGTACAGAGAGCCCGTGGAATTGCAAGCGTGACAAAACCTATATTCACGCAGCATCGCTGCACGTGCTTGCGACCAGCTGGGGCGCCATGCTTGCAATTCTTCATAAAATATCACTAAAACATTGGCGTCGTCGCAATGAGATCGAAATCTGAAGACGCAGCGCAAACACGAGTGCTACCTCAGCATTCGGCTGTCACTCTGCTGTCAGACCAACGCGTACGCAGGACGCATTGCGGCAGCCTGACTCCGAGGACTCTTCCATGGAGGAAGACAAGCTTGTCTCGCAGGTCCTTGATTGTGCTCAATGATGCTTGATGTAACGCAAAATATCTTCGTTAAGTTTTCCAAAAATGTTTGCCAGCCGATTAGCACTCGGGTTACATTGCTGCCCGCTCAAGGAGGTGCATCTCGTGTTACCTGGTAGCAGAAATAGCCTTATCATAATAAAACTTAGGTCTACTTTGTTTTTTCGTGTACTACGATTTAGAAAACGGTACGCTATGCCGGCCAAACATGACCCAGAAACACTTAAAAAGAAAAAAAAAAGATATATATATATTTTTTTTGCATAATACCGTGTGCTACTAAACCCGCCCGAACTCGCTGCCATCTTTTAAACTTCGGCAGGAACCTCGCTCTGGACACAGAGTAACAAGACACGGCGACTTCTGTTTCGGTTCACCGAGCGCGGACCGGAAACCAAACTCGCCGCATCGCAGGTTTTAAGGAAAGGCGGTGCCTGGATTTCAGAGGTTTTTCTCACCGGGCCCGCCTGGATCACGTGGTCCATAGAGCGCGCAAATATTGGGCAATGCAAGCTCGCGACGAGAGAGACAGCATCGTCGATGGTCTGAACAGTAGGGCTCTCCGCCTCTCCTGTCCTCTTTCCTTCTCGCCGTTGCGACAACGGACGCAGGCGCACCGGCGTCCCAAATCTGCGGAGTGGAGGTTTCCTGCAATTAGAGTGCGTAACGCTCTGCAAGCTTTTGAGTCGAGCGCTCTCTAAAATCTAGGTTCTCTAGCCTAGAGCGCGCGAACCGCGCGCAAACCGGGCTCTAAGCCCCTTCTCAGAATTGCAGTAAGACTTAAAGCTCTCACATGGTCACGTTGTAGTCGTGCCCGTTAACTCCGAGACAAGACAACTCAAAATACCACGGTCATCCGCACCAAACACATTCCTAAAAGAGAAAAAGAAGTCCGTAAAATATAAAAAAGCATACAAAATAGAACGTTGGAAGTAAGGGCACCTTAATGTTCGCGTTGCAGAGATTTCTCTTTTAAAGCTTCGCTTAAGATACAGCTTTACTCAAATTAAAGGAACGGAAAGAAGAAGGCTGTAGAATATCTCAATGAATGGGACATCGCTTCTGAAATGAAGTGAAACTTGACTTCTCGGAAACTTATTCTCCAGCCCCACGGCCTTTCTTTGCTCCCAAGTGTGTGCGTACAAGAGAGAGTGAAAAGAAAGAGAAGGAGATGGTATCAAATGGAACAAACGCAAGCGGCAATCAAATCAGATTAAAAGTAAACAAGCACAAATTGGGTGGAAAAAAAAAGATATCGACAAAAAAGAAGTGTCGTCACTTTGGTCTTTGAAACGGCGCAGGGAAGGAGAGATTTGCCGAGGCTGCTCAGGAATTCCATCGGTTATGCTAATGCCGTTTGCAGTTTGTGCCGTATACCCTCTTCTTCGCGATGTGAGCTGCGAAAACTGTTTGTCTTCAGCGCATGCGCGAGAAAGTACTCCCTAACCTCTCTATCTTTTTTCAATATTTTTTTTTCTAAATCAAAGTTCTTAGTTTTTTTGTTCGTAACATTTGCTGTGCCTGAAGCTGCTAACAATTTCTTGGCGTGACGCTCTTCGCTCCCTCTCACCCCCTCTCCCCATTGGCGTTTACACATGCTCGTACGCACGCACAAGTGTGCACACACACACATACACACACGAATGGACGCAGACACACGTATACACGCTCACGCTTGGTACAAAAGAACAGGAAAACAGTACAAGGACTAAGAGTGTTTAAACAATGGGCGTGTTTTACATAATAAAAATTACACATTTTTGACGCCCATACTAAAACATTAAAAAGCTCTCCGATGTGACTTACAAGCAGCCTGGAATCGTCGGGTGTGGGGTTGCAATTTTAATTATTCTCTTTTTCATTTAACAAGTTATTAGTTATAACGGGGTCTCGGTTTCAGGACTCACAAATTTTTCTATCATACCAACCCAAAGACATATCGTCAATAAACATCACAATTCTTAAGAAATTCTACAGAAAGTCTAAAATTACGAAATAAATGAATTCTCGCTATACAATATGTGCTTAAGTGAATCTGACGGCGGTTCTTTGTTGCTAATAAGATTTCGCGATTTCGATGTCACTATCGCGCCCTTGTCGTGTCCATTGCCACGTGCGACTATTAGCTGCATATTGCTCGTAAAACAAATACGATAAAAGGACGGCAACCGCTTTTTAACAAACTTCGAAGGAAAAAAGGAGTGTTAAGGCCACGGTGTAAGATACACTTTTTAGGTGGTGTGACGGCTGTTGGGCCATGGTGTAGTTAAGGCCGGTTCATCAGACACTTGCGTTTGAGTGCGTTTGGCTCCGTTGGGTCAAGGGCCGAAAGCAAGTCACCGGCTTATCTGTGCTTCGTATGAACGTGGAATCTAATTCAAGGAGTCTTCTTAGCACGCGATATGAGCAGCAGGGATCTGGTTTCTCGCAGCCGCAATGCTTAGTCAAACTGAGTCAAGCGCAACTGTCTGAACCCAGGCGTCAGCGCACACCCAGCTCGACGCGCGTGGGAGCGAAAAGCTCGCGCTGCAGAACCCAGGGGATCATGGGTTCGAGTCCCCACCCCTGCCCGTTTCGGATCTGGATGAGCATCGTACCGGCGTGGCGGTCGTGTATCACTACTGCGTGGTGCACGTTAAAGACTCCCAGGCTAGCGGTTGTACCGCACTGGCTAAACTGCTCATCTACAGCGAGTGACTCGTCGCAACTGTAAAAATGGCTGTCACCAACTACACGCTGTCAATATGCACAACCCTGATTTTTCTGAACCGGGCTGTCGTGTCCTGGCGGCGTATTTGTAAACGGTGAGCGACGCGACATGACAGCGGCGCTCGCGTCGGGATTGGCTGCTCCTCGAAGAGGACGCTGCGCCATCACCCATAGGAACGGGCGGGGATGCGGCGGCCGACAGGCGTTGCGCATGTATACCACTGGAACGCGTGAATGACCCCGCAGACTGTCGCCGCCAAGCGGCGTCAATGAGGTCCTACTCTGTCTCACTTAAACCGATCA
>JAZHYW010007565.1:0-113165 GCA_037355805.1 Ixodes ricinus
TGCGCGTGCGTGGCCGAGTGGTTACCGCGCTTGACTTTCGTGCGGAGGCCCAGGGTTCGATTCCTGGGAGTTCCGCGTATTTTATTTATACTTTCAGTTTAATGTTCTGGTGAATTCGAGAACATTGTTGTTTATTCTAGGCCCGAATGTTCTACGCGTCGAACCTTCTACGCCGATTATTCCAGAAGCCCACGCGTGTACATAAGGGGCTTCGCGTGGCGAGCCAAAGTCAGTTTCGCTCCAGCGTTCGACTCTGCTGACACGCCGACTTCGACGCCCGCGACGCTCTGCTTTCCTCTGTCCCTTTTATTTATTTTTGGGCACAAGTTCGCCCCATTAAACGTTTAGTTTCTTCAGTTATTTTCGCCTCATCACTTGTCATTCGTGACATTTTGGTGGAGGTGCGGGGTACCGCATTCTATGCCCGTGGACCGTACCCCTCCGAAGACATCCCCGCCAAGTGAGGTGCTCAGGCCCGGAAGGGTACCCTACGCAGAAGACGCCGACGCCCAAGCAAGCCGCCGTACCGAAGTCCAACTCCCGACATCCGGACCCTTGCTGCAGAAGCCGAAGAAGAAGATCCCAACGATGACCACCCCGCCCGTCGTCGTCCTGCCCGTCGCTCCGCGGACGCCTACTCCTTTCCTCGGCGAGATCTACGAGGACGTCGAAGACTGGATCAACCAGTACGAGCGCGTGGCTCGCCACAACGGGTGGAGTGACGAACAGCGCCTGCAGAACCTCTATTTCTCGCTTGAGGGAACTGCAAGGCACTGGTTCGAAAACCACGAAGCTTCTTTGACTTCATGGGAGCTTTGCAAGAACGAGCTGACGCGAACGTTCGCCAATCAACATCGAAGAGAGAGGGCCGAAGATTTGCTGCAGTCCAGGACCCAGGGCCCCAATGAGAGCGTCACTAGTTTCGTAGAAGACGTCCTGCGCCTAAGCTCCCGCGCCGACCCTCAGGCCACCGAGGAAAAGAAGCTGCGCATTCTGATGCGCGGCGTGAAGGACGACATCTTCGGTGGACTCGTACGCAACCCACCGACGACCGTTCAAGAATTCGTCACCGAGGCGACGAACATGGAGCGTGCCGTACTTGCAAGGGCAACCCACTACCAGCGGCATCCCGGCGTAGCTGCCCCCTTGCCATCGGGATTCAACCACGGCTCCAGCCTGACTGAAATTCGCGAAATAATTCGCGACGTCGTCCGAGAAGAGCTCAGGAAGCTCCTGCCTGCTGCCAACCAACCTGCTTCGCTGTCAATAGCCGAAGCTGTCCGCGAAGAAGTTCAGCGGGCAATCCAACCAGAGGCTCCTGCCACTGTAGCAGCACCGGAGGAGCCCGCTGTAAGCTACGCCGCAGTGGTCCGACGAGCACCACCAACCCCGCGTCCGTACGTGCTGACTCCCCGACGTGAACCTCCAGCGCCGCAGTATTCCCGACGCCAGGAAGATCGGGCGCACGTCCGCCCAGAACAAGCTGCACCAAGAAAGACCGACGTTTGGAGGACGGCCGATCGACGCCCCTTGTGCTACCATTGCGGGGAAGCCGGCCACATTTACCGTCGATGCCCCTACAGACGACTGGGGCTGCGCGGGTTCCACCCGAACGACCCGCGCCCAATGTACGACGAACGCCCTCGTGACATCGAGGAGTACCTCCGACGTTCGCCATCTTCAACGCCGCCTTTCCACCGTGAGTCCCGCTCACCGTCGCCCAGACGTTCAGCGTCGCCAGCGCCACGACCCCGCCGAGAGAGCCTGTCTCCCCTGCGTCGCCGGGAAAACTAAGTGCGGCAACGCCTGGAGGTGGCGTTGCCGAAGTCGACCGAAGCAAAGAGCCTCCAAGAACGACGGAGCGCTCCCACTCTCCCGACGCTTCGCACCACATTGACGCGCCTGCATCGGTGTCCAACAACCTAAACGTCATTATCGACGGCCACGACGCATCGGCACTCGTGGACACCGGAGCAGACTACTCAGTCATGAGTGGGAGGCTCTCTCGCCGCCTGCGAAAAGTTGACGCGGGACGCCCATGCCGCCGGAGGACACTCATACCAGTCGGAGATTCGCACGCGCCGGATCCACGGTGGACGTACCCTGTGAGTCGACGCCCTGACGTGCGCGAGACGATTGACACTGCGGAAGCCTGTTCCACCTGCAGAGGAACTCCGAAAGCAGCGCCAGCCGCGCCGTCCCGAGTCGCCGCCGACCACGTGAACCTGCCGCCGCGATCAAGTGTTGTCGTACCCGTCGTGACCGATACAGCGTAGCTGCGGCGAAGTTGTCCTGGAAGGCAACCTTCAATTGCTCCTGGGGAGAGGAATCGGCGTTGCAAGAGGAGTGGCTGAACTCCAGGATGGGCGCACCGTGGTCCTCGTGACGAACTTCCGACAGAAACGCAACACCTCACGAAAGGTGCCGGTGTGGGCCACGTCGAGGAACTTCGAAACTCCAGCCGAAATCGCCGCGATCGCTGACGAATCATCGCCACCGCAGCAAAACATTGCGCCACCAGCGCAGCTCGACATCGACCCGAAGCTTCCAGGCCCGAAACGACGACAGCTGATTGACCTCCTCGCCGAATATAGCGACTGCTTCGCGAAGTCATCGAAGGTGCGCCAAACCGTCGTTGCGAATCATCGGATCGTTACCGAGGACGACGCGCTCCCTGTAAACCGATCGCCGTACAGAGTCTCCGTAAAGAAAGGGAGGTCATTCAAGAGCAAGTGCAAGAAATGCTGAACGATGACATCATACAGCCTTCAGAGCAGTCCATGGGCCTCTCCAGTCGTGCTTGTCAAGAAGAAGGACAGAACGCTTAGGTTCTGCGTGGACTACCGACAGCTGAACGCGGTAACGAAGAAAGACGTCTATCCACTCCCCGCAGCGATGACACGCTAGACCGGCTGCGCCACTCCCGGTACTTTTCATCGATGGATCTGAAGAGCGGTTACTGGCAGATCGAAGTCGCCGAACGGGACCGATGAAGACAGCTTTCGTCACGCCGGATGTACTGTGCGAGTTCAAGGTGATGCCCTTCGGACTACGCACGGCACCAGCAACTTTCCAGCGTGTCATGGACACCGTACTGGCAGGACTGAAGTGGCAGAGCTGTCTTGTCTACCTTGACGACGTCGTTGTATTTTCAAGTGACTTCGATGCGCACTTACGACGACTCCGAGCTGTCCTCCAAGCCATACAGACCGCACGACTCACCCTTAAGCCGTCCATGTGCCGGTTCGCCTATGACGAACTGAAGTTCCTAGGCCACGTGGTTAGTAATGACGGCGTGCGCCCAGACCCGGAAGACTCGCGCCCTTGCGGCATTTCCAGCGCCTTCGGACAAGAAGGCCGTGCGAAGATTCCTTGGACTTTGTGCCTACTATCGACGCTTCGTCCGCAATTTTGCAAGGATTTCCGCACCGCTCACAAAACTTACGAAGGACGCCGAGAAGTTCGAATGGGCCGAGGAGCAGCAGCGCGCATTCGACGAGCTGAAGACTCGCAGACTCCTCCTGTTCTTGGACACTTCGATCAAGACGCGGAAACCGAGATTCATACGGACGCAAGTAACGAAGGGCTTGGCGCGGTACTGGTTTAAGTGCAAGAAGGCACCGAGCGAGTCATCGCCTACGCAAGTCGGACCCTGTCCAGAGCGGAAGAAAGTACTCCACGACTGAAAAAGAATGTCTTGCGGTCGTCTGGGCCATCACGAAGTTTCGCCCGTACTTATACGGGAGTCCTTTCCGCGTTGTCACGGACCACCACTCGCTCTGCTGGCTTGCGAACCTAAAGGACCCTTCAGGACGTCTCGCTCGATGGAGCCTCCGACTGCAGGAGTTCAACATGACTGTGGTCTACAAGTCGGGCCGCAAGCACAGCGACGCCGATTGCTTGTCCAGAGCCCCTGGCGATACATCCCCCGGAAGCCGCGACGACGATGACGACGAGTGCTTCCTAGGCGCGGTGAACACCGACGACATGGCACGACGTCAAAGAGACGATCCTGAGTTGCGCGCCCTAATCGAGCACCTCGAAGGACGAGGGGTACTATCCCCGTGTCTTCTTGAGAGCCCTGGCGACCTTCGTCCTCCGAAAAGATGTGCTTTACAAGGAGAACTTCGGCGACAACAGCTCGCCATGGCTGCTGGTAATCCTGCCGACCTTAGAGGAGATCTTCCAAGCCTGTCACGACGACCCAACGGCTGGGCACCTTGGCTACAGCAGGACCCTCGCCAGGATTCGAGAAAATACTACTGGCCAGAGCTACCGAAGTCCGTTCACCTCTACACCCGATCATGCCACGAGTGTCAGCAACGCAGAAACCGCCGACGAAGCCGTCAGGATTTCTGCATCCGATTGCTCCCCGTCTACGCCGTTCCAGCAGATCGGAATGGATTTCACTTGCCCGTTCCCGCCGTCAACATCAGGAAAGCGCTGGATAATCGTCGCCACAGATTATCTGACACGGTACGCCGAGACGAAAGCCCTTCCATCAGGTACGGCATCAGGTACGCCGTCCGTGGACTGTACTTAGCTGGTGTCCATAGTTCACCTCTTCCTAAATTTCGCACCCATACTGGTTCCCCTGTGTGGACAGGATCATTTATATCAGTGTCGTTCCGATGACCGACCCGTGATGGTGGGGGTACGACTGCGTTATCTAGCCTAGAGCGTAGCTCGTATCCCATTAGCTGCATGGCCGGGGTCTTGCCACCTGCAGAAGGTGTCCGACGGTACCGATGCAGCACCCTTGCTAAACAAGTCTGCAGCGACCCTTGCTCGTTTTTCTTAAGTCCCTGTTTTACTGTGCGGACGGCGCGCTCCGCCAGCCCATTAGATTGGGGGTGGTAAGGTGCAACTTCGAGGACACGCTGGACCGGATGCTGAAAGATCGGATAGTCTGCGGCCTCCAAATTCAGTGGTGCGTCGGCAACTTCTGGCCAAGCCGTTCTTGACGAGAACCGAAGCCGAGGAAATCGCCGTAGCAGCAGAAATGGCGGAAGAAAATGTCAAGAAATGCAACGCTCCACAATAGAGGATGAGGGCGTGCACGCCGTAGGAGCAGGACGCCAAGGCAAAAAGGGCGGGAAACTGAGTCGCCGTGTTCCAGGTGTGGCAGGGGGACACCAGCCGGACGCGTGCCGTTTTCGGTCAGCTCAATGCTACAACTGCCGCCAACGAGGTCATATCGCCAAGGCTTGTTTCCGTCGCACCGACAGACCAGTTACCGCGTCAACGAGGCCAACCCAACAGCACGTCAATGCACTTGCACCGCGGGAGTGAGCAAGAGTGGGATACCATCACCGAGGGCCTGTTCATGTTGGGGGCGTCGATGGAACACGTCGGACACATCGAGGCCGCGCAGCCTCTTGCACGTACCTTCGACTGGGGGGCGTGCCTGTCAACATGCAACTGGATACGGGGTCTCCTGTGTCGGTCATCACGTGGCCTACCTACATGCAACACGAGGCAGCGTGGCCGAGCTCCCAGGATTCTCCTCTGAAGTTGACTTGTTTCCTCGGAAAACTACCAGTGCGCGGGCAGCTGAAGCTCAAGGTGGCAGTGGGAGACCAATCCAGGAAGGAACACTGACTGTCCTGGGCTTCTCCGAGCCCAACCTGTGTGGACGCGACCTCATACGCGCATTCGACCTGCTGGAAGATGCCAGTACTCAGCGTAGCAACAAAGGTGAGCCTTCGGCCTCCAGTTTCGTGGACAAGGTCAATCTCAAGGGTTTGCTAGACGAATTCGCGGAAGTGTTCAAGCCAGGACTGGGCCTCATTCAAGGACCGCCTGCCCACCTTCAGCTTCGAGCGGACGCAGCTCCGAAGTTTTGTAAAGCGCGTCAAGTGCCGTACGCCTTACGCTCAAAGGTAGAGGCAGAAATTGACCGGCTAGTGGAAACGGGCGTTATCATCCCAGTTCCGCATTCCGATTGGGCAGCGCCTGTTGTGCCGGTAGTAAAGCGTAACGGTGGCATCCGCTCTTTGCGGGACGGCAACGAGGGAGACGTCCTTGACAGACACCTCGATCAAGTCAAGCCCCGGCTTCCCGAAAGTCCGCGGAAAGCGCTTCCAGTCCCGCCGCGTCTCCCGCAGCCGGAGGCGGCGCCAGGCCCCCAGCGACCTACTCGAACCAGGAGAGCCCCAGTACGGTTTTCCCCTAAGAGGGAGAAGACTGTTGCAGGTGTTCGCTATTTGTCGAATGGCCACAACGAAGTCTCTTACCGGTTCCTCCGGCAGCTGGTTGCGTGCGAAGAACATGTACGACTGGGCCGTTTCGTTCAGTTTTGGCGAAAAATGTCGCTGCAGAAGGTCGACCACTTCGCTGTGCGGCCGTTCATTCACCTTTGCTGGGGCACAGCGTCCGCTGATGACGTCCACGCTGTTCGTGCTCCAGCGCTGCGACGAGCAAGGCGCGTTTCTTCCACGTCCGTCACCCCGTGCCTTCGAAGAACGCCTCCAGTCGGATCTGATATGGCGAGGCTATTTGTCGACGGCTTCGTCGAACAGCGGCGGTCTTGAATAGCTCACCATGTCTGCCGGGCAGAGCTGCTGAAGATTGCGATCCCATCCTCGTCGCCACTGTTACGGCGCCGCAGGAAACATGACGATAGCGACTGGTAGCCAACCACGTTTATTCGTGCGCAGCTTGCGCTTGATATCGTAGACAGGAGAGGAAGGCGAGAGGGACAGGAAGAGAGAAGGCGGACAGAAAAGATAACGGGCGCCACCGTGCTTGCAGCGGCGTGGATAATCTGCAACAAAAAGCTTCGAGACTTATTGGTGCAAGAAGTTCCGAAAGCTCGAAAAAAATCATCGATTTTTTTTGTCTGTCAAGGTCGAAAGTTCGACAAGCATCGAATTTTGCAGCGTAATAAGTTCAAATGTTCGAAAAAGATCAGAATTTTCTAGCGTAATAAGTTCGACGGTTCGACAAGCGTCGAACTTCATAGTTCACAAGTTCGAAAATCGACTTCGTCAAATTTTACGATCTAGAAAGTTCGAAAATTCGACATCTTTCGAACCTTTCGAACCGCTTGATTCGATCATTGAAACTAAAGTTCACGGCATCCTAGTCCACCAGACTCTCTCTCACTGCGAAAGTTCGCTGCATCGGGATCTTTTTGGTACTTTGCAAGGTAATCGTCGCAAACAGTCGCTCGGAGTTGTGTTGTCGCCATAACAAGCTCCCCAGGCAGCACAAGGTGTTGGGCCAATATTGGAAGAGCATTGGCAAAAGAAGGTCCAATGATGGTCCACTTTAGCCAATCTGCTCCCAATATTGTCTATGCCATCATATAGAATCTTCAGTGATGGCCCAGCTTCTCCAATGACCAACCAATATTGGAAGCACATTGGCATAAAATGGTCAATCTTGGCCTGTCAGTTCCATTCGCTTGCGAATATTGGATGAACACTGGCAAAACATGGGCAATGTTGGCCTGACAGTTCCATTGGCTTGCGAATGTTGGATGAACACTGGCATAAAATGGGCAATGTTGGCCTGTCAGTTCCATTGGCTAGCGAATATCGGATGAACACTGGTATAAAATGGGCAATCTTGGCCTGTCAGTTCCATTGGCTTGCGAATATTGGATGAATACTGGCATAAACCGGACAATGTTGGCCTTTGAGTACCCTTGGCTTGCTAACATTGGATGAACACTGGAACAAAATGGTCAACGTTGGCCTGTCCGTGCCGTTGTCATTCCAATATTTCATGGGGACTGGCATAAAATGGAGACGGTTGGCTTGTCTGTAGCATTGGCTTGCTGACGTTGGATAAACACAAGCTTATAATGATTACTGTTGTCCTGTTAGTACCATTGGCTCATCGTCATTTCAAGAGCAGAGTGGCATATAATGGTCAGTGTGTGTTAGTCTGACAATACCATTGGCTTAATAGTGGAAGCATGTTGGAATATGCTGGTTTAGGCGTGTTGGTTTTGCCTAAACAAGTTGGAATTGCTCGAGCGCTTGTCAATTTTATTTAATTTTGTCAAAGCGCGATTAAAGTGCTTTTCTGCAAAGAAAACAAGAATAACAAGGTACAGAACTTAATGGCGATATTTTGCTCCTTCACTGCGCACATTAAAGAGTCGCCAGCGAAATAAGCTCATCAGGACCACCAACTGGAGAAAAAAAAGAAGAAAAACTATGTCCGCGATGATAGAGTCAACATAATAGATTATTATGTTGACTCTATGATCTCGACAGAAAAGCTTCGTACCCTAACTACGGGCTTGTGGACTGCACTTCGTGTCAGGTGAAGATACTTCTTTGCGATTGACTCGAACAAGACACTATTCTGAAATGTGGTTATACAATGACGGCTCTATGACTTTACGGCTCTACTGGTGCCACAATAAGAGCCCTAATGCCTCCAACATGGCGCCAATGCACTGATAGCAGACGACAATGTTGGTCTTGATTTAGATTCTAGCCGGAAGTGACGTCAGGCGCAAAAAACCTAAACTTAAAAGCGCAAAAAAAAAAAACGAGCAACAAAAGTAGGATTGCGAACTCGGCGCGCTACTGGCAACTGAATTTTATTTAGAAAACATGAACAAATATAATACGTTACTATACCTCGGCCAAATAAATCCGAATTCCGCATTTTATGAAACGAGTGACGACGCAACTGATGCAACCGTCATCCTCCTTTACACTGATTTTGAACGCCAAGAAAATTTTCCTCTCTGTTTTCGCTTCCCAGTTGCCCGGAATTTGTGTTTTATACAGCAAAGGATCACACGAACCTTTATCACAGTGGACTTCCAAGCTCCCCGAAGAATACCGCTTTACAGAAAGTTGGTGTGCTATGTACGATCGGGTCGTGCACGAAAGCACCCGATGTCAAAAGCCCCGTGTCAAATGCTCCACGACTGACACCCCACCCTGTTGTCACGCCTTCAAAAGGCCAGTTTTATCAGAAGCCCATGACGCGAATCCCTAGATCAGGTGGCCGGGTCCTCACCGTGACGGTTGAGCATTCTACTTTTAATTAAGAGACAGCAAGTGTGCACGCGAGCGTGTGTAACGTAATCATGTCGTCATTTGTAGACCCTCAACATATTACGATGACATGGAACAATTCTGGTTGAAGCGCGCAAAGGGATTCTGCACGTCAGGCTATCATGCTACACACGTAGCGATCGCCCACATGTCGTTGGTATTTTAGACTACCGGTGTGGCGCATTCCAAATGTTTGTGCGCATGTTTTTCGTGCGCATGCTCTCCAGTTTTGTTTATTTTGAAGTATAAGCTAGTTAGTTTCAATGGTGCCCTGAGGGAACGCCAAAGTGGCGGACGATTTTCTGGAAATTTATATCGCCCCTTTTTTCCGCATTTGATTTATCATTGTCTCTTTTTCATTATGACATTAGGCTCCAAGCTGATTTCGGAGCTTCGTGTCTGTCAGTCCCTTTTCGTCCTCTTGCTGTAGAGTTATCATGTCTAAGCAATCTCTACTACATTGGGTTTTGGAAACCCGGATAGCGAATATACCAGCAGAGACAGACGAAAGAATTCGAGAGAGAGAAGTGTGCAGGGGTAGGGTCGCGCCGACGGCCTCGGAACGGCTTCGGAAGGGCGAGAGTAATGAGAAACGTTCCCTCCGTTTCCCCACGCCGTCACTAATCTCTCCAAATCTCTCCTTTGTTAGCGAAGAGGACTCGGCGACCTTGAGGGAGGAGGACACTGCGCATTCCTAAGCTGACAGTGCGGGGGGAGCTACGCGCCGGCCGGACCAGTCATCACCTGCACCGCTCTCTGCGCGTGGTTACGGGAGAGAGCGTGATCACGTGATTAAAGATAGACCTGCGATCGGTTCATCGAGCTTCTTAGCTTCCTCTACACTCTCAGCTTAGGGGTGATGGAGTCCAGCCCGCGATACACACGCACACACGCACACAGAAAGTGGGATCGCGTGCACCAAGGCCACACGATAAGGTAGTGGCTGGAAGACGAGTGGGGACTGAGGACGGTCTCCTCAATTTCCAACACGCGCATCCGCGAACTGGAAGTGGGCAGGTGCGCTTCGCAATTTATGCATGTTTTTTTTTCTTTTTTTTGTGGCTGAAATAGTTTTTTTTTCAAGGAACAAGAATGGCAAGATAATCATGCGCATATCAGGACACCGTCGTGTTCAGTTTCTAAGTTGTCTGAGTGCATTTGATTGCATAGCAGACTGTTTTTATCGGGCGAAGCGGCTCGGCATCTCCGCCATCAGAACGGTGGTTCTAGAGTTCCGATCACCACCAGTGCGTTTCGTCTTAGTGCCAAGTGCGATCTTCAACATGCGGATTGCCAAGACCATGTGATGATGATGATGATGATGATCTTGCAGCTGTTCCCTTTGTAACGGGCGGTTCCGAACCACGTTCGTACCTAGCCAAAAAAAAAATAATAATAAACGAAAAAAACACTTATTTCTTTCACTTTCTCATTGTCCTTCGCGTTCACTTTGCTTTTGTCCTTCGCCACCAGTCCTCCAGTCTCCTTTTCGTTCTTTCGATTACTTCCCAGCTCCGTCCAAACGGCTTTGTGGACGCTGTGGCGCGCATTTCAACCTCACTTCGAGGGATAGCAGTAGCATCTCTATCTAGAAACGCGTTCAGCACTGTCCCTGTCACAGGTGATTGGAAGCCGAGTGCTTCCGCCAGCAATTGGGCTTCTGGAAGGGCCTGGCCAGGTGTCTGTACGTTTTCAGGAGCGTAATACCACTGCACCGGATGCCTTGGTTGCAGGCTTGTGCATGAGAGGACGATGTGTTCGATGGTTTCATCCGCTTCTCCACAAGCCCGGCATGTTGTTGTTTCCACCATCCGATTATATTTCTGTTGGTACACTAGCGTTCTCAGCCCTCCTGCACGTGCCTCAAAAAGCAAGCGGCTGCCCAGGCTGTTATCGTATAACTGAGCCTCCGCTGATATTGTATTTTTGCTGAGGTTGTACACCCGTAGCGTTGACTTGCTCTTGGCCGCCTCTGCCCACTGTAGGGCCTCCTCCTCACGCACTCTCTTCCGCACCTCCGTTTCCCACTTTGTGTCTGTATTGGCACTCACGGGCACTGTGAAGAAACCAAATTTTTTTTCCAGTTGATATAACCGCTTCCTCCATCTTGTCTGTATACTTGTAAGGTGGATGTATACGAAGAGTCGCTTTGCCCACCGATTTCGGTTCATGAATCGCAGCCGCCCATTGTAGCCGATCTTGCTCGTCGCTTCTCTGGCTTCGAAGGATGACCACCCGAGGTCTCCTTGGACAGCTTCGTTGGCCACCATACCATGACATCCTACGGCCTGCCTCCCGACGTCTCGCTGACGGCGCTCCAAGGTCTCCCGCACATCTCCGGGTACGCAGATAACGGCGTTGGCAAAAGTCAGTCCAGGTACTATGGCCGCTTTCCATAGTTCTCGTGTAACAACAAACCGGTTGCAGCTCCATAAGTTTCGTTTGCGAAGAACGTTGGTGCCTCGTGTAGCTGCCTGTCGGAGATGTAGATGGTGCTCGGCCAAGTACTCTTGCTTATTGGTGAGTGTAATACCGAGGTACCTGTAAGTGTCTTGCTCGGGGATTTTTTCGCCATTCAGCACGCAGTTACCTAAATTAGGCTCTTGAGGTCCAACCAGCTGCAACACTGCCGACTTTTTGTTGTTAAAGCGAAGGCCTCGCGCAACCGCCTCCTCATCGCAAATGTATAACAGTTTCTGTAAGTCTTCTGCAGTCTCCGCCATCAGTACAATGTCGTCCGCAAATGTAAGACCCGGCAGTACCCAATTTACCTCCTCGCCTTCCTCTAAATGCACCAATGAGAACCCGATTCCAGACTGAATCAGGCGCCTCTCCAGTCCCGACACATAGAGGATGTACAAGAGCGGTGAAAGCGGACAGCCTTGTCGGAGACCCCTTGTCACCGTCACTTCTTCTGATTTGGCACCATTTAGCTCCGTTTTCACCGTGTTGCCGGAATACAGACGTCGGATGAGCGTTAACCACTGGTGCGGAAGACCAAGCTCTTCTAGGTACAGAATCAGTAGGTCATGAGGCACACTGTCATAGGCCTTGGCGATATCAAGAAAGCAGCACAGCAGACTTCTTTCTTCTTTACGCGCAACCTCAATACATTGGGTGATCGTAAAGAGGTTATCTTCCAGTCGGCGATCCCGACGGAAACCTCCCTGGAGCTCTGTGAGCACCCCATTCCCCTCTGCCCATGTCGCCATATTTTCTTTCACGATACGCGCGAAGACTCGGTATACCGTGGAAGTCACTGTTAGTGGCCGATAGTCCCGAAGGTGTTTTCGGTTTCCACCCTTCTTTGGGATCAGGACAACCCGGCCAAGTCGCCAGTCTTGTGGCAGAGGCTCTGCGCCGCAGAAGATTGCACTGAAGATCGCTGCCAGTTGTTCCATGGAGTCCTTTCCCATGGATTTGAGACAAGAAGCTGGGATCCCGTCTAGACCCTGGGAGGTAGATGTCTTCAGGTGCGTCAGTGCTCGAAGAATTGTCACCCAGCCTACGACCTCTTCCTGAGAATGTTCTTCTGTGTGTGTCGTCGGCCAGTCTAGTTGGGGAGCTGCCGGCTCTTCGGAGACAAAGGTCTCCTTCAGGTAGTTCGTCAAGTGGGTGCCAAGGTCGTTAGGTACCTCCCCAGTGACCTCGTCGACAATAGTGTTTTCCTGAGCTCTGCCATCTAAGGACCCAAGGTAGGCCCAAAACTTCCTCGGTGCGTCTTTGCCGCTGCACCGGATATCTTTGACGGTCGCCAGATCTGCAGTTGTTATCTTCTGCTGGATGAGTTGTTTAGCATATCTCTTGCGAATCTGATACACCTCCCATTTCTCACCAATCTCTTCTTCGAGCCCAGAGCGGAGTGTCAATCGATGACACCTGTTAGCTTCTTGGCGGGCATGAATGGCGGACTTCACTTCAACGTCCCACCATCTCTTACGGTGTCTACGTTTGATTAATATTTTCGGTGTGTGTCGCTCGATGAGGTCTTTAAGCACTGTGATGTAGTCTCGATATCCAGCTGCCCGCATTCTGCTGTCGCTTTTTTCAAAACTCTTCATTACGCACTCAACTGCCCCCTCAGTCAAGTATGATCGCCTGGGGATCTCGTACCGCTTTTTTGTTTTTCTCCAGGTGGCTTTGCTGAAGTCCAGCCTCAAACGATTATGATCGCTACCAACACTGTGATCGCCTTCTTCATCTACATGTACTTGTGTAATATTTTTTCCGAGCTCGTGAGATACGAGAGCATAGTCGATGCAGGTTTTACTTCCTCGTGCGCACCATGTGTACTGCCCTTCGCATGTTGGTCGTAGATTGACCACCTCGAGTTGCAACTCTTCAGCTATCTTTAGGAGTCGCCGCCCATTACTGTCCTCCCACCCGTCTAATTCTGCGATATGTCCGTTAAAATCCCCCATTATTAAGATACTTCTGCCTCCCCCAATGTCCATTGCATCCTTTACAATACATGACATAATGGCCTGATTCTCATCCTCCCGCGCACTTCCCACCGCAAGATAGGTCACGCACACTGCCACTGGAGACTTCAACAGTTCTCCCGTCACCCAGAGGTGGTCTTGGCAGGTCCTGTTTACTCGCTGCCACGATGACGAACTGCGCCATAGGATCCCCACCCCCCTCCTCTACGTTGACCTTCCTGGCGGTTGCACCCGGTCCAGTGCCACTCAGGATGGATAGGTGGTTCCTCAAGGTCGCGGAGATGTGTCTCAGCCACCCCATAGAGGACCATACTCTCAGTGTTCATTGCTTGATATAATTCCTGCCATTTTTGCTCTCTTCTTGCTCCCTGGAGGTTTAGGAACCCAACCTTCTCCGTCGCCTGGTTTCGGTGCTTCCGCCGAGTGCGCTTTCCGCCTCTGCCCTTCACCTCCCTACCGTCCTTAAAGCGTCTGTATAACTCTAACTGCCTTGCTCCTGTGCGTTGGCCTCCAGTTGACGCCACACAGCCTGTGCCACCATGGCGTGTAGCCATTGAGGAGGAGCCAACGGAGAGTACCCTGGCATACTCGAGCTCAGCACAGGTGCCATATTGATTGGCAGTTTGTCCGGCATCCCTACCCACGGCACGTTCATGCCTTTTACTTGCTGTATCTGTCCGGGATGGAGCCACGATGGTACCGAGAACACCGGGGTTCCTTCGGTGTGTGGTTGCTGTCCCACCGTGGACGCATTCCTTTCTAGGTGTGATAAAGCCTGAGGCGGGGAACGTTCCATTCGTGGCCAATCTGTCTGACCCTTGGTTCCCGGCTTGAGGCTCAGTCGTGGAGAGTGCCGCCTCCAGTTCTCTTTGTAGGACGATGGGGCTTCCGGTTCGCTGTCGTGCACCTGTCTGTCTTTCAAGCCCTTTTGGCGTACATGCTGAGGTCCCACGTCTGCATATTGAGTCAAGCTTTCTTGTTCTTTCTGCTTGTAATACTGATGGCTTCCTGTGTTGATCCTCTTCTTCCTCCGATCGCCTAAAAAATTCTGCGCTATCTCCGCCAAGCGGTTTGTCACTATCCGTATACCTTGGCGGTTGTAATGCATCCCGTCTTTTTTCATGGCGGCATTGATTGCTAGGTCCTGAGTGAAGTCAACGTACTTGGCTCGTATTTTCCTGCACATTTTTCTGAGCTTTGCATTTAACAGCATAGCTGCCGCTTGTATCTCTTTGCCCCTGGACGTAACTTCAGGAATGGAGCAAACCGTTAAGGCCCCTTGCCTCTTGCCCCATTTGTTTTCGAGGCCCTCCACGATGGCATCCGGTTGATGTCCCAGCAAGAGGTCGTTGATCCCAACATGTACAATGTACATCCTTGGAATTCTCCTTGCCTGTTTTTCATATTCCTCGATCATTGCGTGAACTGTTGCCGTGGTCGCCCTTCTGTTCATCAAGATTTCAAAGCTTTGGTCATCTTTCATTTCACCGTGAAAGGCCGGGGCAAACAGCCCTACATTGTGGTCTCCAGCAATCAATACCTCCCGTAGTACCCCACACGGTGGTCGTATAATTGGCTGGGTGGTTGTTTTACAACTTGTCGAGGGTTCACTGATGACCATATCAGTTGCGCGCGCCTGCTTGGTTGTACCTAAAGCCAATGGGAGAGATTGTCGTCTTATTTCTTCCTCACTGTACGCTGGTTGAGCGATGTCAGAATCACATCTTGGGCCCGGGTCGTTAGCGCTTGACTTGACGACGGGTGGTTTACCGTCATGCGCATTTTCCACGCTTTTTCTCTCCAGGGTGTCCGTCAAGGGTCTGTTGATTGGGAGTGTCGAGGTAGAGCACACCCCTTCGTTGTTGCAGGGATTTGTCAGCGGCGCCACATGCAGATCTTCTATCTGAGAATTCTGTAGCTTGTTGAGCCTTGCTTCAAGTCCTTCACATCTGGTGATCAAACTCACCAGTGTTTCCCGTCCTTGTTCCTGTTCTTGCCACTTCATTTCAAGCCTCTGCAACCGCTGTGCCACCAGCTCACTTGTTATTCTGCCATCGTCCGCTTGCTGCAGACGGTTGGTCAACTTGTGCATCTGATTTTCGAGCTTTTCGATCCTATCTTGATACGGTCTTTGCGAACACTCGAGTGAAGTGCAGATATTGCCGTTATAGCTTGTGGTCTCTCCTGTTGAACCCGTGTCCAAAAGCAGTACCTCACGTTGTAAGCAGCTTGCCAATGACATGTTACTGTCATTGTCCTTCTGGATTCTCTCTGCTACAGCAATGTCTGTGGAGCACGGCACGCAGGAATAATGCAGGTTTTCATCTGCACCACTGTTCTGATATAGGTTTGCCGTAACCCTGGCAGTCTGCCCATAGTCCAGGACCGGGTCAACTTGAGTAGATTCCATGAAAGGATGGAATTCCAGCCTGTCCTGGGCTTCGGTGTTCACTGGCAGACTTTGAGCAGCCGGCAGAGGTATGTCCTGGACCACTTTTAAGTTAGCTGTGGTCCCGGAGCTTGAGAGCTCGGCAAAGCAGTCCACATACTCTTCAGTTTCGTCTTTGCCCGTTGTCGCAGAGCTCCTCGTGCCCAGCTTGTCCTCGGCAAATCCAACAGGGCTGCCCAAGCGCTCCACAGGGGGGATGTTACCCTGGACATCGGCAGTTGTAGCAGTAGGAGGTGCCGTAAGAGCTTGAAAGCGTTCCATAAGTTCGCTCTTGTTGCCGACGGTAGAAAGTCCGCGTGCTTTTAACTCTTTTTTAACTCCTGGACCTTCATAGTTGCCATTATTAGTGGAGGTAGGCTCTCCCAGGTAATACTCAAATCTTCGCTAAGCCTAGTTAGCTCCAAGCTTCAATAGCTGGTTCTCAGAGCCTCTCCTTGTGTCTCAAGTCCACTCCTCTGCAACACTATATGCTTACTCGAAGTAGTCCTCTGGTTTCGACCTCGTATCTTTTTTGAAGCTCTCAGAACAAATGTCTTTCGCGGCCTCAGCGCAACAGAGATATTCTGTCGGGAGCGCCTACACACCGGTGATCTTCCTTTGTTGTCGGCATACATGTGACCACTAGCTTCGACGGACCGAAGACACGACGGACCGCCTTCTCTTCCATGTGAGTGACAAGGAGAGTTCCTCCTGACCATTGGGGATAAGTATTCTTGCTACGAAATGTACGTTTTGTCACTATCCGATGAGTTTGAACCGTATCGAACTTTGTGCCAGGAATCTCCGACGCGTTCAACGTGTAATCCACAGCGATCGGCCCGGAATGCCCTGTATAGCGCTATTTGTAAGTGCTTTTTATTCTAACAGACCGTGAGGAGACGTTCTGATTGGTTATTTCTGTGTTCGAATTAATTTTTATTTAATTTTTCTTGTGGCTGTCTTCTTTGCGGTCGATGTGTGCTGTAGTAAAAAGTCTTCCCGGTACGTCCAAAGTCGAATACCACATAGCGTTGAGTAGTCCTTATTTGCCAGGGTTCGGCTTGTTGGGCGAGTGGAGTGTCAGTTATGTCACCGCGCTCTGCGAGCGCATAATAGCCAGTAATTGTCTTTACACGACAAGCTATTTTATGTGCGTGATTTATTTTAAATTCTTGATTGATTGAAGCATCAACTTCTGTTCAACTGTCATGTTCTTACGTATAACGGGGTATTTATTGAACTGTTAATTTAGTAGTGCGTTTGGCACTGGTGAGCTGAAGAGCGAGGCCAGCGGTTAGATTTATAAATTGTAAATATTATGGAGGCAATATGGGTACATTTCTAACTACATATTTCCGAGCTGCAAATACCGTAAATCTTAAAAACTTTTTTTTCACATCAACGTAGAAATGTCGGTACGAACTTAAATGGCGATATTGTAATTCTTAGGACTTCTTAAAGCTGGAAGAAGGGTTGACTTGAGGGACGCTATATGATGTTGCAAGAGTAGAGATAAGCAATTTATGAAATAACCTTCGTACTATTTGATTATTTTTTTAAATCACTATAAATATTTTAATCTAGATTGATCGAGCTCTGAGTAAGGACAAGTCGGACGAACAAAACAGTACTAAACGCCTGGGCCGTCTTGCTAGAAACAGCGTCACCGCTGAGACGGGGAGAAAGAAAGCACTTTTAAAGCCAGCGAACGAGCCGAACGGGACTCAAACCTCGATTCAAGACGCTCGCGCGCCCCAGCCTTTAAAGTGCTTTCTTTCACCCAGTCCCAGCTGAGACACTGATTCCAGCAAGCCGGCTCCGGTGTCTTACCTGCGCATCTATTTATTTTAGAAGGCAGTACTAAGTTTTTTTACATAGAAAATAACGAAAAATAATTCACTGGAAAAGACAGTTTATAATATGGAAAATAAAGCATAAAAAAGTCGGTAGGCCTTTTCGAGATTTTATACTTGAAGAGCAACTCAGCCGATTAATCGAATAGTTAATTAAAGGGCGGCGATTAATATTGAAGTTAAGTTTTGTTTTGATATTCATTATTGACAAGCGTAAGAGAGAACTGAGAGCCTTTGAAAACCCTTCACCTGAATCCAAACCCCCGCTTCTGTGTCTTTCAGAGTCCTGTGGCCAGGCCCCTGCGTGGAATCCCATCAAGTTCCTGCTCGGTTCACAGCTTGCAGCGATGGACCCTGGCACTCATTGTTGTTTAAATTTTCCTTCAATCGAAACTTTAATAAAATGTATTGACGGTACACTTTGCATTTCATACTTTTATATTTACCTGCATGTAATATTGACTTAATATTTTCCACAGTGAATGTGGCTTGTCTACATCAGCTTTCTTTTTAGATGTATATATTGTGTTCTACTGAACACTATAAAAACATCTGAAAAGAAAGCTGCATGCCCGCTAAAACTGCTGCCGAAAATAGTGCAGATCGAGCTTAAAATCGGATGCCGAAATCGAAATATCCAGAGCATAAGGTTGGGAGCAAATATTGGATAAGCCAATGCTTAAACTTGGATGCCAATATTGGTGGTAAGACCCACAACCAGTAGTGGTCCAATAATGGCTTAGGTGTTGGTTGAATTGTGGCCCAACGTTGGCTTAAATGTTGGTTAAGAGGCGGTCCTACGATGGCATGAATGACGGTCCAATATTGGTTCAAATATTGGTCGAATCTTGGTCCAACATTGGCATTAGTGAATGGTCCATCATTGGATCGGGTAGCGCTTTCGACAAAAACCAACGTTAGGCCAATATTGGAGCCAAGTTTTGCCAGTGGCGGGCCCATGTTGGTCCAACAATGGTGTGCTGCTTGGGTCATTATGCATCAAGCATTATGCAACAGCATCAAGTAAAAGAACGAAATTGCGGGTTGAAACAGTGGCTGAGCTGTGGTAACGCAGGTCAGTGACAAGTTGAAACAGGGACGTTCTTTCATTCCAAGCACACAGTTATACACAGAAGTAAACAAATGACTCCCTCAACGAAGCTCCAATCACCGTGAAGTAAGAAAAAGGGAAAGTCTCCAGGCAAAGGAAATAGACTGCGGTGAAACTGTTCAGGGTCGAATGCAGATATCTATGTCTTCGAGTCACACCGCCACTCGTATTGGTTCCCCAAAAGAAACACCGCCTTTTCGCTATTGGCCCAAAACACTACTTCCCACTAATCCCTTTTACCTTAAGGGTTTCTCCACATCCAAACAGATCCTAATTAACGCAATCCAACTAGGCGGAAACATTTGTTGATTCCCAACATTTTGGTAGACCCCAGATGGAGGACGAGGGCAAACACACACAAAGATCTCCGATTGAGCATCGAAAGATTGTTGTCCCTTCCAATTTATTAGGAAGCCCCAACCACCGACCTTCAGACGCCTGATAGATAGCCTCGCCTCCCCCTGGCCCCCCCCCCTTTCCTGGCTCTCGACATGCCAACACGCCCATCACTAAGCAAGCCGGCCAACTCCTTTCCCTCCCCCGTCCCCAAAACAGTTTACAGACCGACACAGACAGCCTAAACCCCTTCCCTGCCTCCAAACTTGCCCTTCTAAGAAAATACCGACACCGGATATCTGGAAATAATTCACCCTCTCTGTGACAAGAACAACACAATTTTGTACGCTTTAGTTGTTTTTTTTCCCTTCACTTTACGCTTTCTTACACTTTACGGCAAGGAAGGAAAACAAAAAGAAAAAAAAAACACGAAAGGTTTAACCAAATTGACATCCAAGCAAACATAAGTCGAACCTCCTGCGCCCACAAAACCACGCAACACCCCACATAATACTTGCCAAAGAGGGCATGAATATAACCCAAAGGTTCACTTCAAACACATAAATGTCGAATATATATATATATATATATATTTTTTTTTTCACAAAATAACAAGTTGCATTATTGCGTCGCACTACTGGGACACCCCGTGCCAAGCTTCGGATACGGGGCTCGGTAGAGGAGCTGTATCTATTACACCGTCAATATGATGCAACATGTTTTAATGGATATTAACCGCCAAATAGAGTAGAATGATTGGGTAAAGTTTAAAAAATAATCGAGAACAATTTTTTTTTAGTCGCCCTTACAAATATTTTTATTTTGGTGCTTGTCTCGTGTTTGCTTGCCGAAATCTCCCCAACACACGCATAAATAGATTTTAATTTTAGGGAATTTACTTCCATTTATGAGTATCGTATTGCAATAAAATATGACGTTTCTGGCTAAATTATGTCCTAAGATACAGGCCTGCAAAGTTGGGGGAAAAACGGTCAAGCAGCCGAAATTGATGTTTCTTATCTTTTTTTAAACATATTAAACAATAACAATATTTTTTTTCGGATTACTAAGTAGATATAGATTGTGTTAAAAAAATATCAGCCTCACCTAAGAAG
Organism: Ixodes ricinus; assembly: GCA_037355805.1. Lineage (NCBI taxonomy): Eukaryota > Metazoa > Arthropoda > Arachnida > Ixodida > Ixodidae > Ixodes > Ixodes ricinus. The sequence continues at coordinate 20,312 of JAZHYW010007565.1, forward strand.
TATAACTTCTGTTATTATTCACCAAAATTGAGCCCTCCGGCTACGCAAGCAAATGCTACTTTCCACCTCTACGTGATGTACGATTTTTTGCGCCCGACATTTTTTTTTGGGGGTGAAAATAATTATGATTTTGTTTATTTCGGACATCGGGAAATAACATTTAAAGTTATGCTGCAAATTAAAAAAGGTTGACCAGCCACCCCCTGTTCGATCTTATCTGAAATCACCCAGTGGTTTCTGCAGCCAGTTTTTTCGTCACTTTTTGATAATGCTCATTCACTAGAGAGCCAGGACTAGAGAGCCTGGAATAAGTAAAACTTGAATCGTATTTTCTTTTCGACTATCCAGCGCAGATGGACGTTCAAGCAGATCAAGTGTATCGCGACGTAGTCAGTAGCGGATGTACTTTGGTGAAATTATAGGGCTGGGCGTCGATTAAAAGTTTTAACCCGATTAATCGTCACCCTTTAATCGATTAATTAATCGATTAATCGGTCTCGTTTATTTCTATGCAAAATATTACAGAAGTGTTTGTTTTTTGTTTTTTTTGCTGAAAATGTGAAATAGGGTAAAATGGACAACTTGAATTATGAATTAATCTCGATATGTAGTTAAGAACAGTATCAGAGACCTTTCACACTATATCACTTTCGCTGCGTGAGGATATTTTCTAGAAAGAGCGACTTCCTCTCATTGTTCACAATAGTCTCTGCTGCGCTAAACAGACACTCGAACGACATTGAAATGGCCGGGGACGTGCGTAACCTCTGCACTTATCTGAAGTTACAAATATATATCGCCCCTATACAGTTTACTTTGTTTTAAAATTTGACCTAAAGTTTGCCCTTCGTACAGGTGTACTCGTCCACGTCTGCGTTATGGAAGTGTTTATTTTTGAAATTTTTTTGGTTCGTCTAAATTTTACCGATTAACCAGTTAAAAAATTTAATCGCGATTAAAGCATTAATCGATTAATCGGTAGGTTAATCGATCAATCGCCCAGCCCTAGAAATTAAGCATATTGCTGCGGCAAGGGCTCTCGAATATAGCTGACACACTGCACTCCAAAACTGTGTTACCACTCAGCTTACAGTTTGTAGCAGCATATCTGTCAGCAAATAGTTGGTTACACATTTGTGGGCAATTAGTGTGGTGACAAAAATGTGCGTGACTGTGATGTGCATCACTGTAATGAACACTATAGTGGTACTGGTCGGTTAATGAGAACCTGACGCCTCCAAAAGCTTTCCGTAACATGTATCGAAAGTGCCCGCGTCTAGTTTTATTCACAACTTCCCAGCAAATACAAATTCTTTGGTCTCCTCACCTCGTGTGTTCTCTTGAGTCCCACTGGGCAATATGTCGTGAGTAAAATTTGGACCAGAAATGTTTTTCATGCCCCCCTTGATGCTCAATAAGTTCGACTGGAAACCGAAGAAAACTTAGACAACCAAGTGCCTAGTTATTCGTACTTCTCCGCACGCACGGCCTCAAAGGCATTGCAAACAACGCAATCAGTGTAACCCTAGTTCACAGTTATAAGTGCCTTCAGGTGTCCCGATATTAGAAACGCCAAGCACGCATATGGTCGCCTGAAGAATGAGCGCAGATGACAATTTCAGAACGTTACTGTCAACCAAGACTAACACACCGCTTCAAGTAACAAGCTCAAGCGCAGCAGATAATAAATATCTACCTCAATTAATCGACACTGCGGTACATCACGGTACGTGCTCCCTTCAGCCGTCGAGGATTTATTGCCGTCAGCAGTCCGCAATGAATGGACTTAGGAGACCCGGCATGTAATCATTTCATGAGACTGTGCCCCTAGGCAAACACATATAGATTTTATTGAAATACCACAGGGAAAATGTCATAAATAAATAAATAAATAAATATTTGAAACTGAGCATACGCGTTTTCATTCTCCGCAATCTGCTAATCACTGAAACGCAACTCATTTAGTTTACTTCTGCGCAGATTTTGCAATAGCTAGAGAGGCGAACAAGGCGCAATACGAATCCCTTTTCTCCGACGTAAATTATTTGCTCTTTTTGCAGCAGTCAACACGTCGTTATTTTGTTCGCACAAACTTCTGCCCATTTCAGGCTCCGCAGTTCTCTTGAAAGGTCGGCCACAGAGTTTGAGGGAAACAATAGTCAGTCATCTTCGTGGGTTCGAAAGTTCTTACGCAAAATGAAAGCCTGGGTTATGTTCATGGCTCTGGGATTCATTATCGTTGGTAAGTCAAGAGCTTGTATTCATGTAAAGTTTAAACGCGCTCATCATATCTTGTATACTTCGAGCTGCTATATGCAATCCTTACATTGTTTCCGCGAGACAGCATGTACGCCGCATCATTACTTCCTAAAAACGTCAATTCCTTGTACACCAACCATCAAACATCCTATATCAATCACTCTAACATAATAACTTTCACGTAAGTTTCTTAATGGTTTCTAGAAAAAAAATGCTTTCTAAAATAAAAACGCCAGGCAAATTAGCCCGCTAATTTGTAAAACTTCCACTAGAAGTCGCCATTCGCGGTATGGAATTTCGGCGGTGCTGACGCTATTGAAAAGTATTTTGTGTATAAACGAAATAAATTACAGAAAATATGACTTTAGAATAACCTCAGATAATAAAGGCTAAATAATTGATTTAAGTGCGGATTCAGAGGCGTGGACGTCAGCGTAAACTTTTTTTAGCCCGATGAAGCGGCCCCACAATGTAGTTATGGCTATTCAAAATGAATCCGTAATTACGGAACCCAAAACGGCAAATTGTTGTGTCAGCAAAAACATAAATAAACAAAATTTACTGCAAAGAGAAAATGAATTTCATTATTTTAAAACAAATCTAGGTACTCTAGACGATTCTTCACCTTCCTTTTGCATCTTCTCCTTTTTTATTAGAACTTGTTAATAATAACAACAATGATGAAAACGAAGATTCTTGACACGAGGTTCGTCTATTCGTGGTTTTTGTGATGTTCATAAAATTAGATGACACACTTGCTACGTTTAGAAGAGATTCACTCTGCATTGAGCATTGTATTGAAGAAAGGTATCCACAGTATGTAAAACATCACTAGAAAGAGTATGGGAGTTAGTTCTTTAGACAGGTGTCAACGTTTCTAAAACGCTCAGTTTGGAAACTCACCCTTGAAACTATGACCGCTCGCGTCCACCAGACCAAACTAAATACGATAACAGTGCCCACCCTTTAGCGACAAAGACCAAACATGAAAGTTAATTTATATTGCTACTGCGAAATGGCACTGCAAGATGGCGCCACCGGCCCTTGGGCGACTCGACCTGAACCGATACGTGCAGACTTGCAGTACCCGGAGTGGCCGATTCGGGAGAAATGGCGGCGTTGCAATCGCCATTAGTTCGGTTCTCAAGTACGGATCGAAGCCACTTTTTCAAAGCAGGCTCTGTGGCAGTTTCCCAACTGTGTTCTTCTAGTTATACTGACAGTTGGACATAATTGGTCAAATTATTTGCTCCCGAACTTGCGATATGGATGAAATAAAAGGTGCTTATTCTTCACCACGTAGAGGCGTAGTGGAGCTGGGTCAGTCGATGGTCAGGCTGCCCGGATTTTAAGCAGCCTTTTGGGGCTAAGACGAGACGCCATGGTGTGCGGTACCTCTGATGTGTCACGTCTACGCCTGGACGGGTCGGCGCAGTGACGACAGTATGCCCGTTGACCTGGCTATGTTCGGCTGGTTCAGACTTGTCCACTCACTACTTTGAACACCTCCGCATGCCGACCCCGGTCACGCACTTCTCTTCCCGCGCTTCTCTGTTTTCCTTCTTGTCTTCCATGTCTTCCCTTCACATCAGGGCTCGATCATGAACGTCCTTACAGGTCCCTTTTCGGGTCTGCCAAGGGCATGCACCCTGAACGGGAAGGGGTTCCAAAATAAACGCATGTTTTTTTTTATTGTTTTATTAATTAGAATTTTAATCGCTACAGAAATGTTTCATATATAAGAAAGATGAGCGAAAAGTGTGCAGAAATTTAAATACATACAATGTGCAAAACGGTAACGTTAACAGAAACTCTTTGAGATATGATCGTGCAAGCACTACCGGCGGAATTTTTAAACGATTTGATCTATAGAACATATGTGTCTCTTAATAATGCCTACGATAATTGTGATTATTATTACTTCCGCTAGGGCATATAAATATCAGATTTAGAAAACAACCTTTCATGAAAAGCACGATCTTGCTACTTGTAGCTCTACTGGTTTGCAGAGCCAGATCGAGAGATTTCGAAACCCTGGGCTAAGGGTTCTTCCGAGTCCCTCATGATGATGATGATGACAACAGCGGTGATGACGATATGACTGGTTAACACAGTGCTTTTCCAAGGAATAAGTTATTTTTACATTTGTACCTTCTGGAGAGATGTTATCGCTCAAAATGGGGAGGGCTCACGTTCTGTGATAACCTTATGTAAATTACCATTACTAGAAGAACGGAACGCACCAATCTCATGACTGCCACGACTAGCTTTCCAGTAAGCGCTCTGGTTTACAAGTGCCGAACTAACCCATTTGAAGTATATCCAATGTACTTATAAATAGTCGATTCTACGAGGCTAATAGCTATGATGGCGTCGTATTGCTAGATGGCCCCTGGCCGACTCTCACATGTGTTACTGAGCAGGAAGGACAGAGCAAACGGGCCAGCATCTTTACTAGCCTCTTTGGCATGATTGATGGAATGCACTCGGTGGTCAGTGTCTAGACTCTGCGGTGATTCAGGTGGTAGGGTCTTCATTGAACGTTTTAAGACAACTGGTGACATGTTTAATCAATTACGGCAGCATTTTTTTTACTTTCTCCTTGAAAAAACTCTGGTTTCAAATTAGTAACCCTCGTAAGACGATTGTGAGCTGACTTTTGAACTCCGAAATAAAAAGAACTACGCAAGAGAAAGATCAAGGCCTCGTCATATTATCACTTTTGGTGACTCAAACCAAAGCACAAAAACAGGACTGGTGCAGAAGAATGAAGTGATCTGGTTGGCGGCCTCCTATTTTCGCTCCCTGGATTGACAAACTCAGCCACTCAGAGGCCAGTAGCTGAGAATGTCGTCCAATGGTTGTCTTTACCGCAGTCTCCTCTCATTTTTTTAGGGCTTCACAAAATTGTTTTTTTGTGTGCAGCTTTTTTTTCTGGAAGACCGAAGGCATTTATTCCCGCTTGTTATAGGCATGAACATTGCGAACGAATTCTTATAGAAAAAAAAACATACTGCACGTTGCTCAAAGGTCCCCGCTTTGATAAAAAGTTCAAAAAAAAAGAGAATGAAAACATCAAAAGTTAAAACCACATGTGCGACTTTCAGCGCGAACACGGACTTGACTGAAGGCCCACTATTGTTCCTATAGCTTGTGGGCAGCTGGGGATTCCAAGCGGTTGGCCCAGGTTGCCCCTTCAACAATCATGAGTGGTCATCTTGACCACAAGGGGGCCAAGGGCAACTGGCCACGCGAGCGGCGCTCCGCCGCTGATAAAGGGCCGTCGCAGCGTATGCGCGGGGGCTGTTGGGATCGCGCTGCAGGTGATAGCGGTCATTAATTGTTTACGTGTTGTTGAACCGAAGTGCTGTGTCATTCCCCGAGACGGGTAGCAGCAAGGAAATCTCACACTGGCGCCCAACGTGATATGCTGCTCGTCCGGGAGGATGGCCGCAAACTGGGTTCTTTCTTACGTTTTACATAGTCAATTTTGCGTTCCTGAGTTTGCCCACATTTAAAGGGGCGTTTCTTCGCAAGCCTAAGTTTATTGACCTGCGGAAGCCTCCTCTACAACACGATGCCGTCTACAGAGGACGCCGGCAGAGACGTCAGTGAGGACGACCTTTTGACACTCGGTGCACTCGGGGATAACGCCGCCAGCGACATAAAACCAGACGCTAAGCCTGCAGTCTCAGTCCCGGCAGGCGCAGCATCAGAGGATGATCTAGCAGAACTAAGAGTGGCCATGACCATGCTTCTCCAGATACAACGAGAGCAGATGACGCGCTTAAGCCCCACTCCTGCTGGAAGCACGCCCCCAGGGACTACCTAAGGCTCTCGCCTAGTGTTCCGGTTTTTTCAGGGTACGCAGATAGAAAGTCAGTCGCGATGTTTCTCTCGGAACTGCAGGACTACCAAGCTGCGTCGGGAATTGACGACGAAACCATCCTCACCCGCCTTTTGCCGGTTGCACTCACAGATAGTGCAGCACTGTGGAGGCAAAGACAAACTAAATTCACAAGTATGTCAGATTTCGAGGCGCGGTTTAGGACGGAGTTCCTGCCTCCGGATTACAGCATGCGGATTAGGGACGAGCTGCGGGCGCGCACACAGCACCCGGAAGAGTTACTGATTGAGTTTGTAAGGGCTCTCCAGGGCCTGTACGATATCGCCGACGCCGCGGCACCAGACGCAGCGGAAGTACACCGCGCCATCCGCCAAAGCCACCCGTGTTCCCATCCCCATCTCAGGGGACGCACCTTTCAGAATTCAGACGAGATGACACGGGAAGCGATAACTATCCAGGCCGACATCCTCACGGAACTAAGATACCGCCCCCTCCACCGCAGAACATGACTCTGGAACCATCATTTGCGTGGTCTGGAAACGCACGTGTACGAGTCGAGAGATAACCAGACGATTCCAGTCAGGCGTCTGTCCCCCGAGCCCTAGATCCTCGTGCATACGAATCACGGAGGTGCAGCGTATATGAGGGCATACATTCACAACGCTACAGCCCCTCCATTGGTCAAGATGAGTTCTTGGCCTCTGGACCGGTAACGCGGAGCTTGGGAAAGGCAAGAAAGAGCGGGACACCGCACGAAGCCGACGGGCGGGCCACGCCCCGTAGTTTTCGATGCGGCCAGTTTGCGGCCATCACCCCGGACGAGCAGCATATCACGTCTGGGCGCCAGTGTTGGATTTCCCTTGCTGCTACCCGTCTCGGGGAATGACACAAGCTGACGTAAAAAGGTTGTTGTTCTACTGGTGGCTTACTGGCGCAAAAGCGACGAAGGCGTTACTGCGCCAAACAGATGTAATAATGTTGCTCAGAGTAATAGTCTTGGAAGGTTCACTGTGAAATCAGATCTGGAACAAACGAGGGTTTGGTATTGGGAGAAGATGAAAGAGGAATACGGAAGCTAAAATCGACGTAAAAAACACTTTTTTCTAAGTATGCAATGACACGATTGTAGGGAATGAATGGATGCTCACCCACTTAGAGTGCAGGATGGAAAGGAATATTGTATGAAAAAAGTTTCTGGAATGCAAGCACGTCGGTTCTGCTCGAGACCTGAACAGAGCCATAGAATAAGAAGGACCGTTAGTGATTCGCCGCAGTGCTCACAACCTCGAGCGTCCCATCCACAAAGTAGATGCCCATGTGTCAAGAAACTGTGTCCAATTCTAAGGCGGCAGTGCAGAACCTCGATAAAGCGATTCTTATGAGATGCACTCTCCCACAATCCTAAAACCTGGTTTTACCACATGGAACTTCTTTTAACTTTCTTGGTTCCATCCAGACTTCCACGTTCGGAGGAGTGCTTTTTGAATGAGGGGCTTCACATCTTGGTAGGGTAAGCCTGTAGAGGTCACCATTATATTTCTCGTGGAGGTAGCCAACTGGTCTGCTTTTTCATTGCCCGAAATTCCAACATGACTGGGGATTCAGAAAAACTTATATCATAGCCACGAAATAAGGAACCATTGATTTTAAATCGCACCAATTGGGCTAGCTTATTTTTGGCATCTTTTACTGAGCACAGAGGTGAAACGACACTCTGTGAGTCCACAAAGAAAACAGCTTTTATAGTTTTTGTCTTGCCATAATGTATTCAATAGCCATCAATACGCCATAGAGCTCTTCGGTGAAAATACTAGCCATGTTTTCGATTCGTTGGGCCTTTGTGAATTATTCAGAGGAAACGGCAGTTCCTAGCGGAGGAGGAGTTCTTGGATGCATCAGTATAAAAGTGCACATAATTGATGTATTTCTTTTGTAGCTCGAACTATTATTGTTCAATAACAAGTGAAGAAACGCTATGTTTGCTGAACAGTGTGAACGTTCAGTCACAAAAACCTGGAAGCAGCTACCAAGGTGCATTACGTAGAGGCTTCGGAGTTCTATACCATGAAGGTCGAGTTCAAGAGATTCTTGATCGCTTCCCACACCGAAACTGAAAAGTGTAACCGTCCTCAACTTGTTCTCGGAAAGGCGGGCGTATTGAGATCACTGCAAAGTAGTAAAGGTGAGATGGTCGAGGTAAGACGAAATTCGGGAAGCATAACTCAGGCCTAAATACTGCCGTCGCTTGGCAAGAGACATCTGGTGAGATTCCACATACAAGCTAAGCACAGGAGACGTACGGAAGCGCCCGCGGCGAGCTGCAAGTCTAGGTGGTGCACGGTGTCCAGCATTTTCAGCGAGGATGGTCGCGCTCGAGTTATAGACTATAGCACCGTAGTCAAGACGGGATTGCACCAGAGAGTTATACATGCGTAACAAAACCTTTCTGTTTGAACCCCATGTTTTGTGAGACAAAACTTTGAGAATGTTAAGGGATTTTAAGCACTTCTGCTTTAGTTGCTGCAAATGGGAGTTAAAATTTAACTTTTTGTCGAAAATACTGCTTAAGAACTTATGTTCTGCTTTAACGGCTACAGGAGTTCGGTTTATTTCTAAGGCGGGATCTAGCGATATCCCACGCTGGAGAGAGAAGGGTACGCACTCAGTTTTCTCAGCTGGAAACCGGAATTCATTTTCATCTGCCCATTGGCTGATTCTATTTATTGCGAGATGCAGCTGGTGCTCACAACTAGAAGGATTGCAAGAAGAAGAAGATATCTGCAGGTCGTCGACATAGAGCGAATATGCAATGGAAAGTGGTATCACTTTAGCAATCGTATTGATCTTGATGGCAAACAGTGTGACACTAAGGACGCCTTCCAGCGGGACCCAATTTTCTTGTACAAAGATATCAGACAGAGTGGTGCCTAGCCGAACCTGAAAAGTTTGTCCCTTCAAAAAAGCTTTAATGCAACGGAGCATGCGACCTTGTTCTCCATGGGCAGGGAGATCCTGAAGAATGCCATGCCTCCAAGTAGTGTGTCGTACGCTTTCTCTAAATAAAAAAATACAGAAACGCAGTGCTGCCGGCTTATGTAATTAAGGTTTCAAGGTGTACCAAATGATCCAAGGTGGACCGACCCTGTCGGAAACCACACTGATTCCTATCCAAGATATCGTTAGTTTCAAGAAAATATACAAGTCGCCTGTTAATGAGTCTCTCATACGTCTTACGCAGGCAGCTAGTGAGTGCAATCGGGTGGTAACTTGATGAATATGAGGGGTCCTTCCCCGGTTTCAGGAAGGGTATGACATGTGCACATTTTCATGCGTCGGGAAAGTAGGAGTCTTCCCAGAAGCAGTTAAACAATTTAAGCAACTGTCGAAACAATTCCGAAGAGAGCCGACGAAGCATTTCATAGTGGATAGAATCGGGACCTGGTGAGGATTGTTTCTTGGTGTCGAGAGCCAGTTTTAGCTCACAAACCGTAAAATGTTTGTTGTAAGGTTCAAAATTCGCACCTGATAACTTCAGCCGCTGACATTCTGCATTCCTCTTGAACAGCTTAAAACCAGCATTGTAGTTATTAGTGAAAAACAGACCCTGAAAGTGCATGCCGAGGGCATTTTCTATGTTTTTTAACAATGCAGGAGACGAGGCGAAGAGTTGAGGAACAATGAAACCACGGTAGTTACCCCTAATTTTATGGTAGCGGTCCCACACCTCTTTCGCGAAGGCAGCGCTGCTCAGGGAAGAGACATACTTCTTCCAGTATGTTCGTTTTGCCTGGTTTCGTGTCCACCGAGCCTTCGCCTTTCGTTCTCTAAACTCCATCAAGTTTTTGGGAATCGGATAGCTTCGAAAGGTGTCCCTTTCTTTTTTCTGGTTTCGCCTAGCTGTGCTGCACTCCCGGGTCCACCACGCCTTGCACCGTTTTGGGAGGTTTGTGGATGTCTTGGGGATAGAGTGATGTGCCGCATTTATTATTTGCTCGGTAACATATAAAATACCCTCCTCCGGTGTCATACTCTCCAGCATTAACGGGTCGAGTGTGACCTCCAGTTGAAACAGTCTTCAATCAGCCTTATCAAGTTTTCATCGGGGAATTCGGTTTAAAATAGTGGGCAATGGAATGTGAATTTCTATACCGATGGGAAATTGATCAATGCCAAGAGGATCATCTAAAACCTTCCATGAAAAACAAGGGAATAATGTAGCTGATGATATAAACAAGTCTATACGTGTGAAAGTGTTATGGCTCGCACAAGAAATGTTGGTTGTTTACTGTTTAAAAGGCACAGTGACGATGAAAGTAAAAAACGTCCAATGACCTTTCCACGATTGTCCAGCCGAGCACTTCCCCTTAAGGGGTTGTGTGCATAAATATCTCCTAAGATTAAAAAAGGCTTCGGCAGCTGGTTCAGCAGGTCTGCAAATCGTAAAAGCCAATCGGAACTTCTGGTGAAAGGTAAAGGGAGACAAGAGTAATCAGATGATCTGCAAGAATGCGCACTGCAACAGCCTCCAGGGATGAGCGAAGAGGAACTGTCGTGCATGCAATATCGCTTCGTACCAGAACAGCAACTCCACCCGAAGAATGAGATGATGTACGGTCTTTTCAAGAAACATGGTGACGACGAAACATGTTGATATGAGTGCTATTGAGATGAGTTTCTTGCAGAGCAACTGCTAGAGCTCGCAGCTCACCAAGAAAAATGTGCACATCGTCAATGTTGTGAAGCAGTCCTCGGCAGTTCCATTGCATGAAACTGTAACTATTTATGGTGGAAATGTTAAAAGGGGGTACTGCCTAGACGCCCTCAGGCGGCTTGGGCGTGGTGACCTGTGGTATCGGTTTCTTCTGGGAGGACTTCTTTATTTATGAGTCATCAGGAGAAACCAAACGGATGGGAGGAGACTCACTCACATCCATCCGCTCCTCTTCAGGTGAAACAGTGGAGGCCGCTGGGGAAGGGGGGGGCTGCTGCTCCTTAGACGTGGAGGGCTCCTCGAAAGGCTTGGGGCGAGGGGCTCACTCCTTCCTCCTAAAAGGAGACCGCGTAACCAGGGCAGGCATGTCGCTTTGACGGCCTGTCCTTCTGGGTTTGAGGGGCACCAGTGCCACCTCCCTAAAGTGGAGGGCACGCCGCCACCTTTGGTTTTTGGTAGGTGGGGGCTGAGCGACGGCCTTCCGGTTCCCAGACAGAGCCTGGGAGGGTCGAGGCTCGGAAGGTGGTGCAAGCCCCCTACGCACCACCTCAAGGAAACACCTTTTGCCAAGAAGGCATAGCGCTATTCGGCTTCGGGGTAAGACAGGTTGTCCTTGGCTCTCAAGGAAAGGATCTCTTTTTCCTGTTTCCATATGGGGCATGCGCGTGAGTAGGCGGGATGTACAGCATCGCAGTTAGCACACTTCACTTCACTCTCACAGATGTCAGCAACATGATCAGTGCTTCCAGACTTTGCGCAGATGTTCTTGCCTTGACAGCTCCGAGCGCCATGGCCGAACCGCTGGCACTGAAAAGACCGCAGCGGATTCGGTACTTACTGTCGGACACGGCAGTGGAGGTATCCCGCCTTCACGAATGCTGGGAGAGTGTGTCTTTCGAACGTGAGAATAACATGCTCGCTTGGAGTTTCCACACTATCTCGTTTGAAAATGATCCGCTTTACAGCCACGACACCCGATGGTCGGAGGTCTTTGAAAATTTCCTCTTCACTAGAGTGTAGGAGGTCGTCCTCGGAGAGCATCCCTCGAATGGTATTCAGTGTGCGGTGTGGGGCAGCTGTTACTTGGACATCTACGATGCGGGACAGTTTCTGGAGTGCCATGCTTTGTTCCTTGGTGCTCACTTCGACGAGGAGATCACTGGAGTGCATCTTCTTTGCTTTTTAGTTATAACCAATCAAGTTCTCAAGAACTTTTTCTACAACGAAAGCAGACATTTTTCTCCCGGGGCGCTGTTCATCTTCAGAATGAATAACAAAGAATCTTGTGAAGGTTACAGGTTCAACGTCTTTTACTTTGGTTAGTTCAGGATAAGGCCGCTTGGACGCTTGTCCTGAAAAGGTTTTGGCAGAGGACGCCATAGAAGGCAAAGAAAATTTAACATCCGTGGCGTACCGCTCACCACGGAGCCCAACAAAGGGACAGGAAACACCTCATAACAGTCAGGGTTTGTCTGAGTATGTTGCTCTGCCATTACTACTAAGACACTATAACCAGATGTGGTTCAAGACAAGAGCATCTATTGCCACCCAAGGTTAGCCCTTGCCGCCAAAGGAGGTGAAAAGGAAGGAAGCGAAATGAGAAGAGTAAAAAGAAGAAGATAAGGGTGAATGAAGGGAGGGGATAGTAGAAGTGGCGACTGACTGAATCATCCTGGTCGGGCCAACCCAAGACACCCGTCTACGGGAAGCGGGGGCCGAAGTGGTGTATTGCCTCACCCGAGGGGCCCCGAAGGATCCAAACCTACCCCCGGCTCGACTCAACCACCAGGATGCCCTTTTCCCCGGCCACGGGAAAGCCACGCACAGCCAGACGTTGGCGGGCGAACTCGCATGGCTCGGGGCTCGTGGAGACACCACTCTCCAAACACCTGCTTTCACAGGTGCCCCCTGCGACGTAACGTAAAAAGTGCCATTAAGAAAAAACAAATTAGGTCTTCCCTCTGGCTTCAATTAGAAAAACTTTATTTCAACCATGGAGGAGGCGACAGTTCTGTCCTTTTCTCCAGGGAGCATCAAAGGGCACACGTCAAAAACACGTGTTTGATTTACCCACACTATACTTTGTCTCACCTTAGCATGAACTTTTGTTAGCGGCGCATGCTAAAAGCGCGAGGTAGCTGCTTTTGGTGAAGCCTCGGCGGCTGCACAAGCGCTTGTGCTGCAAGTGCTATAGTTGAGGGAGTCAAGGTTAGCCTCTCCCACTTGCACAGCCTTCGTAGTTAGTCCATGTTGAGGTGAGACGGAGTATATAACAGTATAACAGCAGGCATGAGCTGGATTAGGACAGAGTGAAAAGGTATTTAAGATATTGCCCTTTTATTTCTTTAAAAAGGATGGAAAATCCCAGAAGGCTGGGGTCAACTCCGCGTCTTCTTCAGCTGAAACTCACTTAGAAGAGAACGCTGAGAAGTACCATGATGAGCCGGTCACACGTCAAGTTAATCGGGCCTTCCTGCACACAAAGTACGCCAACCAAAGGCGTTTGCCGCGCAGAATGTTGCATGCTTTCGTTTGCAGTGCCATTATGTTTGTCATGATTTTCTTCCAGAATGCTTGAAAATATTTTCAAAAAATATTTTGTTTTGTATTATGGAAAATAATGTTCTGTTTAATTTCTCTGTCCAAAATACGTTTTTTTTTATTATTGCCTAAAGCATGAGATCTTCCGAGGGTCGGGGCCCGAGGGCTCCAACCCGCTTAGACCGCCCATAAAACGGCCCTGCTTGTTTGGTAGACTTTGACGACGTTCTAAAAACGGTTTAGTGTCCGTTGTAGATTTGTGTAACAAACTATGGTTATATTTTGTTGAGGCTTATGGGTGCCCCCTCAACTTTCAACACGCGAATTTCATTTTTGAACAGGCAGTGTACCTTCAAGTTTGCGGCCGGGAAGGGGAAAGAGGGACAGGGAGGCAGGAAGTCGAAATCAGCATTTTGGCCGAAAAGGGGGGCGGGAGGCATTAAACGCAAAACCTTGCAGCGGCAGAACGCAGCAAGGAAAGTGCTGGAAAACAAAAAGTAGAGAAAGATGGGGGTGGGGGTCACCTCCTCGTAAACATGAATTCCATTTTCTTTCCCTAAGGCCGTCAGCTATCGTCTCAAGAACTCTGTCTCCCTCTCAGATGAGGCCTACAAAATCCTCACAAATCGAGCTCCAACTGCAACATTTTCGCTACACATAGGTGGAATGTATTAAGCATGGATATCAGCATTTTTTACTGTTAGTGGAAAAGGCATCACCTAACAGGGAATAGTAAGGTTTCAAAGCGCCTTCAAGATTTCCCTCGGCGCATGTGTGGAACTTATCCGGGTGCACCTCCGATCAACCCTCTTCGAACACGAAGGGACGATCTGCACGCAGCGGTCAAGGGTGTGCATCAGTTCCTGCCTGGCTCCAGTGCTCAGCGAGATCTACCTATCCTTTGTGCACCTGGCCGTACGAGGGACCGTCTGGACATTGTGACACCGTGGCATAAAGTGTACAGGTTCATCGATGAATACTTTGCGCTCCATGACGCCGACATTCTCTCTGCCGCCATCCAGCAGGTTACAATGGCAATTAAATGCAAAGGTGCAAGCCAGCTGGACAAGAATGACGAAAATAATCGCTGGAGAAGGGGAACAAGAGGGACAAAGGACAAACACAAATGTCCAAACACAGCTAGGTGACTGGTGCGCGACCGAAAAAATCCGCCTAGTCCGGGTATCGAACCCGGGACCTCTCCATTACAGGTGGAGCGCCCTACCAACTGAGCTAACCAGGGGTTAGACGTCAGTAGAGCAAACGGGTTTTGTCAGCTGCCACCAGCCTAACACCAACAAGGGTGAAGCTTCCAATTTAAGGTTATTTTATGGTCGTATGTAAGGTCGTATTTTTTATTGTCTAAAACGATGCAAATTGTATTCACAGACACGCAAGAAATTACCGCATCGCGAAATTAAAAAATTAATTCCCACGCGCACGCTTTTTTTTATTTTGGGCGTTTTTCTCTCCCGCTTCTCACCTCCTCGCTTCTTTTGATTTCTGACGTCAAAAATCATGAAATTTAGAAGCTTTGTAGGCGACATTTCTATAACATTTAATAACGGCAGTCGTAAAACATGCTTTTTAACGCAATTGTGAATGCACTATGGCCCTTTTTTTAAATACCAAAAATCGAAGTCCGTTGAGATGTCGCCTCCTGGATTTTTATGCTCCGTCGGAAAACATGGCGGCGCTCGACGCATTTAGCAGAGGGTGATCGGTGAGTCGGGGAATCGGACGAAGTGGTCTTTTTGAGGTGCCCGACGACCTCTCAGACTTCGGAAAGGAAATCGTCAAACGGTCAAAACAACTGGGTTTGGTGTCTGTGTATCGTAGTTTCGCCGGGGTAGCGTCGCTCTGCTCGAAACGATAGGCGGCACGGCACGCACGCAGGAAACCGATTTCCCGGTACCCCGGCGCCCTTCTCTCCCGCTCCTCACCTCCTCGCTTCGGGTCGCGGAGTCACGTTTCGGAGCGGTGGCGCGAAAGAAACTCGACTCGCAGGGACCCCTCAATATTTGAAGTCACTCCACTGGCGCGGATCGCGCGGGAACTTCAAATTCGGCATTTGGATATTGTATTTTTACTTCACGAATATTAGATTCCCAAGTTTCGAATTCTGATGGTAATGTAGAGGCATCGTTTTCAATCGTTTTGCATAATAAAAAAAAAAGAATTTTGATGTGTCACTGTCTCTATTTGAAAACAAATGAAGTATAGCCTTGCAGGAAAAACTATGTACTCATTAAACACATTCCTCGGCAGTGTCCATTACCGCATCAACTTATTTTGTTGTTGTTTTAAAACAAGTTTATAAAAATGCATAGAGAGTGGGTAAACAACTTAAAAACACACAAAAAGACAGAAAAAAACAGATAGCTGACTATCAACCATTAAATATACTATCGTCATCACCTTCGATCATCGGTCTGGTCTTCAGATTCCGCCTCTCAACTGTTACATGTTTATATGAATTAAATATTTTGTTTATATTTTCAAAAAATTCAGAGAAACTAAAAAAAAAACCTGGAAGGAAAGAAATAAAAACCGTATAAACAATTAAAAAGAAAACAAAGTAATCTTAAATAAATTATAGTAATGTAAAATAAAGCCGAACACCTACGATGATTTGTTCCTCTCAGCATGTGACAAGAAAATTCAGGACAACTTGAATGATTGGGGGACCACGGGCGTTTTCAGGAACGTTGATGACTTTTTGATTCTTACAAACACTAGAGGTGGGATATCAAAAGAATGAATGCAAAGAAACGGCTTAACGGTGTTTAAAAAGAAACGGTCCAGAATTGCTGTTCCCACTTGAATTACCCGTGGATATACGACTATCCAGAGCATCAACTTCACAGTGGAATTTAATAAATAGTACACGTCTTTTTTGGGAAAAATAAGCCAAAATCATCCAGAAGTTTTCCTATTTGCATCCGGAAATTCCAAAGCCACAACACAAAAAATTGCCAATACTGCTCTTCTATCGGTTTTAAACAAAAATTGTTACCTCAATATTGGGCAAAGCTTTCAAAAGGAAAATCCAGGCCTACGTGATTCTTAATATCCGACTGCTCTCCTGGTATGCGTGTGTGAAAAATCTACACAAAACTGAAGCGCAAACCAGCCGACACAAATAGTAGAGAAAGACATAAACTAAACAAAAGAATCTCAGTAGTACCTTACATTCATGGCATAACCCACAACTTCAAAAATATTACGCGAGGCCGGATATCAACGTTGTGTGCTGTGCTCCAAGCAATGCGTGTTGTATGTGCCGCAAAGTAAATCGCAAGATTAACAGAAGAAATGGAGCAACATTTCTCCCAAAACATGATACGCCCCATGTGACACAGGGGTTACCTACCACACTCCACACTTCATGTGGCAAGTGTCACATCGGTCAAACAGGCACGTGCTTAAATGATAGGACAAGAGAGCATGCAGCATCTGTCAAGGGAATCACCAGCAGGTCACCTACCAGCTCAATGCAGCATATGTAAATGCAGTGCAGCATTCAGAAATGTCACGTATTTGTAGGAAACAAAAACCTGTATACTCGAAAGATACCTAAACTGTGACCATCAAAGAAAGCGAAGCGCCATGCGTCCGCGTGCCTTCCATATATCTAAACAAAAAACAAAAATATATTTGCGATGTTTTACGTCCCGCGAATTAGGTTGTTATTTGAACCGAAAATGTATATATCGCTCTTAGATTCAAGAAGAAAAATATTCAGAGTAATCAAGGTACACGAAGAGGAACAAGTATCGAACCAGATGCCGTTGGTAGGCCATTCATATCTCTGTATCTTTTTCCATCTCTGTACTTTCATATTTTCCTTTCAAATTCAAGTTCAAGCTGGCAATCCCGTTATATGCTAGCCTTAACAACCCCTGCAAATTCCAACTCATACTCCACTTGACGAACGTATTCAACAGATCATTCCTGCCACTCACATTTGTGAACTGATACAGTCTCTAATAACCACATATTTAACTGCTGATCCTGTGGATTTAAAAAAAAACTCGTTTATTCTGCTATGTGAAATTAGACTGCCAATGTTTACTCTGATTTATGACAATACATTTTATAAGTAAATTGAGTTCTATCTGTTGTTTCTTGTTTCATTCTGTTGTAGCATTTATTGTATCACCCCATGTGTGTGTGCTACGCTCAAAAGAGTGTCCTTAAAGGTGAAAAAATGAAGTGAAAAGAAAGGTGACGGTACGACGAATAAATGCGGTTTCATGACTTCAATCCGTTGGTTAATAGTGGAACTATTTCTGAGAAACCAGATAGCATTGCATTTTGACAAGGGTCTATATGAATTGGATATTATTTGAAATTATTTAAATATTTATTAAAACCACAAATACATTCTCAGAAAAAGGAGTAAATATTTCTCCCTTAAGGAAGGAACGCTTGTAACTAATGATCCTTCAGAAAGAGAGCTAATCCCGTCGCTAAAACAGGGTAGCAAAGTTGCTCCCTTGTCTCGCACCTCATAAGGTGACCCCGGATCGGGCGAATATAGTTCAATGAGGCTTAATGAGGATGATACATTGTCGTTCTCTACACTAAACACAGCCGCGATTCAACTGGAAATATTTTGCATAGGTTTCAGCCAGCAATTACCTCGTGCTCTCCCACTTTCTCTATGCAAGCAGTAATCGCAAGAAAAGCAATGAAGCGCTTCGTATTCATGCGGATGCTTGGGCAACTAGCCCAAGCATCCACATTATCAAGCTAAAGAAGTCCCTGCGTTTACAATAGGGTCTCTGGAATAACCAGCCTTGAACTATAAAGTGCCGTAAAAATCGGCGACTGCACGTAGCAATCTACACTTTTTTTTATCAAAGTTGTACCACAGGTCGGTATTATATTGGAAAACTACAAAACGTAGCTCACTTTCTGTAAACAAAGAAAAGGGCCAAAAAACTTGCCAAGGCCAACGTCAGACGGCAACGAAGCACGACCGAGTCGAGTGGCGGTACGCGTTTGGCGAACGTATTGATAGATGGCTCTACGTCCTTATCAAGACGGCACGCGACGACCGTGGTCTACTAAACTGAACATAATCTTTCTTTTTAATGTACATTTGGTTTAAAAATAAATCCGGGCAAAAAGAGCACAACTTGAAATAAAATTAAAAAACACACCGTTGCCATATAGCCGATTTACACGACGGACCAAATAGCGACTTTCGTCCGCGGACCGTGAACCACGTGTCCGGCATATCACCGATTCCTGCGATCCGCCCCTTGTCCGCGGACGCGCTGACAGATAAAGTCGAGAGCCTTTTCACTCGCGGATTTTTGGCGGGAAATAGACGTGAAAAGCGTTTATAGTCTGGCAATAATACAATCTCATCTTGATTTTTTTTTATTTGTACGATTAAAACAAAAAATGGCGAATCGGTGGATTTTGTGCGTTTGCTGGTTGATTTAGTTGCGCGATTCTTGGCCCCACGCGTAAAAGAAACTGCAGAAACTTTGTCCGGCTGACGCGACGCAGGGTCTGGTACTCCTCCGAGACCGTGACAAAAAGCTCCCGATCAAAAGCTCATCTGGCACGCCTCCAAAATTCTTCCATGTCCAATCGGGCTTTCGGCGAGCAAGACCTTTCTAGTGGCACTGGAGTACTTTGAGTGTTGTGCACGAGTGCAGAGTGCGTGAAGGCATCCCCAAACCCCCTCTGCAAGCCCAGAACTTCGTCGCGTCTAAGCGGAACCTTCTAGAGCAGGACCATGCCTGTGTCACTCTCAAGCCTTGGGTTAGAAAAGCTAGTGGTGCTTCGCGCGAAGCCTATCAGGTTGTTTATCTCGGTCTGCACGTAACAGCGGCGTACATCTTTTATCGCGGTAGCAAACGTTGTTTTCTACCTTGGACAACGGTGCCACCGTGCGATGTTAAAGCTTCGCTGCACTATGGGGTGTCGAACAGGTTCGTTCCGTCCTCGCTGCCGTCTGCTTGTTGTCTCCTCATGTGGATGCGCTTGGGAGACGGTCGAACCGCGGATAGTAACTGCTCCGGAAGTCATTGTAAACCTTTAGTTGATTGTATCCGTCTTTGATGTCCAGTTTTGGGAAAAAGTTTGCCCCACTCAACGCTGCTATTACGTCATCGATGGTGGGGCAAACATGTCGTTCACGGAGGATTGAGCGATTTGCACATCTCCCATCAATGCACGATCGAATGTCCTCTGGGTTTTGTGGTTTTGGCACTATGACGACTGGAGATATCCTTGGAATGGGTCCTGATGCTTCTTCAACAATGTCAAGGGCCAGAAGCTGGTTGATCTTTTATACTACTTTGCTTCGCCGAGCAAACGGTATGCGTTGGTGTGGTGGGTCCCTGATAAGGACGTTTTCGATAATATGAAGATGTACTTAGAAATTCTTGAGTTTTCCAACGCCGTCACACAGATCAGGAAAAGCAATGAGTGGTGTCTCAGCAAGACTTGGAGACATGTCCGTGATGGTGCACAGTTTAACGGCATATGTTATTTTGAGGAGACCTAGTCTGCTGGCCGCCGCGATGCTTAGAAGTGATTTCATGCAACCTTCCGTTACAAACAGGTATTCTGTTGTGTGTCTATTTCTGAGATAACGTGACACTGAGTTGTTCAATAACGAGTAATGGGGTGTTAGACCCGTACGCTTAGATTCAAACATCTGCCTGTTGATGCTTAGCGGCTGTACCAAGTTTTGCTAGGGTGCGGGTCCCGATGACTAATAGTGACGCGCCTGTATCAATTAGAAAGTTCATATGGGTGTTGTTCCCATTTATACAGGATTGTGGGAGACCTCGTTCAGATATCCATGAGACAGTTCCCACGGCGTATACACTCTCGTCGGAATCAGAATCATGCGAGATCTGAAATATGAGTTTGTGTGCTGATTTGCAGACCTGGCTGTAGTGGCCCCTCCTGTCACATGTTTTGCAGCAGGATGATTTTGCAGGGAAACTTACTTGCCCTCCCTCACTGGGCCAGTTACCACCAAAGTGGAAGCAATGGGACAGGGAGGGGTACATATGTTGTTTTGGGTTACGTTCCGGCTTTAGACATGCAGAAATGTAGGGAAACGTTGATAATTTTTGGCTGAAAGTTCCCTGAGGCGTTGCGATGTTGCTTAGTGACAGCTTGAACTGTCACACTAGTCGATTATGGTTGTTGTTGCTCGATTAACATCTTCAAGAACTCGGGCGTGCCTTAAACGTGATGACAGGCCCAAGTATAACCTGAGAGCATCACGTCGCAGGAGTGAGAACGCTGTTGCGACGATGACCTGGTTCTTCATTTCGACGTCAAAATTCGTGAACTCGCAGTGACGAGTGAGAAGCCTAAGTCGAACGCAGAATTTGCCTATTGATTCGCTTTCAAGTTGCCTTGCCTGACGAAACTGAAAAATATCAAGCGCCGTGTTCGTGCGTGGGCTGAAGTAGGCGTTAAGCTTGTCTGAGAACTTCGTAGGAATCACTGCTCGCGGTTGGTGTGAATGATGAGCTGGATGTCGACGCTTGGCTTGATGTTGAGCCAGTCTGTAGGTCAGGAAAGGTCTCGTTCCCCAGCATAGTGGAATAGAATGATCGTTTGCGAGCGTTGTATTTTACTTCGAAGGCAATGAGGAAGTTTTCAAAGCGTACTAACCATTTTTGCCATTCCGAGCCGATGTTGCTTCCGTCGGTGGCGTCTCAAATCAGAGGAGGAGGGCAAATAATTCCAGAATCAAAGTCATGATCGGTGATTACATGAGGCTTAGCTGGGAAGTAGTCAAGGTTTGACGCAGCGGCGGTGTGGTGGGGATTTGGAAGGTGATTACTTGCCGGAGTTGTTCCTGGATACAGTCGGCAACACCCCGTCGCCACTACAGAGTCGTTAATGTGGTGAATATATGTCAAAAAGACGGCAGAGAATGAAACCAAGCGATGACGACCATCTCTGTATTCTGCCTATATTTCTCTTCGTCTTTTTCCGCAATCTATCAACAAAATCCAATCATTACATTCCCGACACCATTTATGAATACGAGCACCAAACGCGCCCCCGACACTCGACTCGGTCGTCCGCGTCGCCGCCCGCCGTCAACCCTGCCAAAGTTTTCGGCCCTATTTTTTACAAAAAGGGAGCTACGCTTGTTTTTTTCAAGTTACAACTAACGCGTAGATATATCTTTGACGAAAAGTTTATACTGCTAATTGCAGGCGCCGATTTTTACGGCCTATTTTAGATCCAACCTCGTTATTTCAAACACTCTATATTAACATGACCTTTACACGACCTGTATTTATTGCCAAAGCTGGATTCCAGCGCAGTTCAAAAAGTGCGTTTTGTAGCATTCATTTAGTCTTTTCGTTTTCAACAACGCGATGATCCACGAAGACACGTTTGTGCTCTCCGAATAACTAATTTAAAGTTGCATACTCCGTTCATCGCATCACAACCGAAAAATATCATGAAGCGTAAATAAAGGTCAAATCACTGGCCAGTAAATGGCATGTCCAGCTGAGTAATCTCGTAATACGTAGACTAAGTTGCGCTATGTACCACATTTTACATAAGGCACAAAAATATTTTTGTCGCGCCCTTATTTTGTTTCGGGCATCTTATCATATAGACACGAATTCCGCGTAACACTACATACGATACAATAATCTGAACACATTCATAGCGAGGGCATACCAATACGAAACATACCACCAAGAACACATCAAGACAAAAGTGAAAAAGAAAACGTAGGCATGCTGATGAACTTACTCGAGATAAAAGACACTGAGACTGAAAATAAATAACTGAAACAGACAACCACATTTACCGAAAACACATGAAGGCACAGTAACCGCTCACAAACTTCGTACACTCTGCTTCCGCCTTTATACCCGTCATTTCGGAGGTACGGATTTTCTCGATGATGAGCTGAGCCAAACAGGATGTTACCAGTATGTTGATTTGTTTTGTTTTTTTGTAATGTCATTGCAAATATTCCTCAAGGGATATCTGCAGCGGCCCAAATGATAAATCTTTTTTTGTAATAAGTAAACGCGCATGTAATAAGTATTTGCGGAAGCCAATAAAACAAAACGCCGTACTGCGTAGTTTCCCGTTTGTTACCGCATTTCCGCACCTTAAGCATTGCGCCCGTTCCACGAATGGTAAATATGGCGCCCCAGGGCGCTTTCCACGCGCCCCGGCTTTTTCTCCAATTTACTTATTTGGTGACTTTCGAAGACGCTCAGCAAGTTTCTAATTGGAACCATATGTGTACTTTTACTAACCAAAAAGTTGATTAACAAATGTTAGTTATTTATTTAACTTATCGTGACACTCCTGCCGCCTATATTTGTACCCCTGGCAATACGACTCAACTGCAAAAACATACGTAGTGCAGCTTTGATGGCTCTTTTTTTAAACAAATTTGTAAAATTAAAGAAATGAAGCTCTTTAGATTGTTGTGTATTCGAACTCAATTAAAGTATTCACCTGCCGATAGCTGCAAGCACAATCACTCATTTTTAATATGAATAATTTTTACGCTGTACTTAAATTAATGTACGTAGTTGGTTGTTTTTGTAAGTTGCTATTACTGACGTCAATACAAAAAATAATTACACAAGTTAATGTCTTGTTTTTAGCACAGATGATGTCAAGTTGAATGTGCTGCTTCTCTTAACAACTTTGAGCTCATGAATTTTAATTTTGCTTCGTACAGGAAATACACGAACTGTCAGGGTATGTAGTAAAACTGTGAATCGATTTGAACTGGTTCGCAAATGGTGAAAGCGGTAACCGAGCCAAACTTTCGAATGCATGATTCATATGAGACTCAAGGAGTCCAAATATAGGATTAATCAGACCATAGTAAGATAAAACAACGCAACTATGTACAAAAAGAAACGACAAACCGGACAGGACAGAGCGCTAACTCGCAACTATGCATATTTAGTGATAGGCAGAGGAGAAAGACAACATTCATTGTTCCACACAAGTTCACACGCACATCTTCTACCAATGATATCTGCATCATTACTGCACGCGCTGGGCCTTCATTGTCAGTTTCAGGATTTCTAGCTCCTTACTAATCAAAGCCACTGACGCTGAGGTAATGCAGTTTTTTCCGAACACTGTGAATGTAGAATGCCTGGAGCACCCCACGTGTTACTTTTTTCTTTGTAGCCTTCCCAAAATCTGTCGCGGTATCGAAACTCGGTTCGCACAGGCACTATTTACAATGAAGTGAAAGGTGCTCTCCCACTGTAGCTCCGAGAAAGTATTTGTGGTCACGGAGCCTATCTTTCAGGCAGAGTCCGCTTTGCCCAACGAAGTTGCGGCCAGACGAGAGAGGAAATGCTGTAAAACAACGCCCGTGGCACTTATGGCACAAACGGCTTGGCGTGCTTCTCTACTGCTGGTGTTCTTTTTGATTTTGTGCTGTTTTACCTTATTAATGCGAATAGCATTCTTTGGATACTTCACGCACTTTTCGTCTATGTATCTATCTATCTATCTATCTATCTATATATCTATCTGGCTATCTAACCTCTTACGCCGCGGGTCGATAAATAAATAAAAAAGACCGGCGCCGGCTGGGATTCGAACCGTTGACCCTTTGATCAGCAGGCAGACGCGCTAACCACAGAGCTATGAAGGCAGTCATTCACCGCACTCTAAACATTTGTTTATATCTTTACCATAGGACGCGCTTTGCAGCGCTGTCACAGCTACCGGTGCGCGCGCGTTCCATGCACGAGGGCTAGCTCACCCTCTCCCGCGCTCACCCTCTCCTCTAGCTCACCCTCTCCTGCGCTCGGGAGACCTCTAGCTCAGCCTCACGAGAGCGGAATGAGCCCTCGTGCATGGAACGCGCGCGCACCGGTAGCTGTGACAGCGCTGTAAGCGCGTCCTATGGTAAAGATATAAACAACCGTTTAGAGTACCGTTGGTTGAGACTAGCTGAGACGCCAGAAAGTCTGGTCGGTACCATTTTGAGTGTTTGTGCGTATGGCGCGTGCTTTGCTCGCCTTCCTAAGTGACACAAACGCACGTGCTGGGCTGCGGAGATCGTGCGCAGGGCTGTGAAAGTGTCAACAAATTTAGAATCGCCTCAAGAGTGGGCTGGCGTATCTAGAGTGTGCCGGCCACCTGACGAACGCGCAAAACTCCGCACCGTTTGATGCTATTCGCATTAACGTAGATAATCATTCCCAAAGGATGGGTTCTGCTGATTTTTTATGTTTAAGAACTACCAACTAGCCCAGCTCTCAACCTTATTATATTAAATATTATTAATTAAACCAAAACCACACCGGTTCAAAATACAAAACTACTGAACTTGGACCGAACCGGTATGCTGACCGGCTCCACAGGCTGGTTTTAATGCTTAAAATACCTTCGAATTTACATAACCACTTTTCTTTGACGAGTTACCAAAAAAATCATTAACAATTAACACTGAAAAAATCATTAACAATTAACACTGAAAGAATTAACAATTAACACTGGAACAACAGTGTTAATTACGCCCTTCTCCCAAGCATACCTACTTCGTGACACGAAGTTAAAGGGCAGTGCAACAATTTTCGGAACTTGACCAATTAATTGCAGAAATCTTCCTATGTTACCAAAAACATCAATAAAAACACACGTATTTTTAGTGGAGTCGCATGTGACGTCACTGGGAGTACGACGTTCGGTTCTATCTTTTTGTGCCCCTAGCCCTCCCTACGGTAATGCCGACTTTTTATAGTCTGGTTTGACTACTATAAAGCACAACACTCGCTTGGTGTTGTTGAAGGCTGCGGCGAGCAATGGAGACAAAAGACGGCTCGCCGTGGGAAAGGAGAGGGGATAGCGGCGGAAACGAAATGGTTTTATTTGTTGCCGATAGATGGCGCCACAAAAAATTGTGTACTCGAAAGACGTGACGCCGTGGTTCCTATGACCGCCGTACGAGGCTGTAGATCGCAAAGCGTTTTACAGCGAAGCTGTTTGTGGCTAGGGTCCCGTAAACTTTTCGTTTGTCACGGCGTCACGGCTTTGTAATGTCATGTGCCGTCAAGACTTCGTGTCCGTGACGTCATTTATGTTGCCGCACAGGCAAAATCCACAGGACCTTAGCCATAAACAGCTTCGCTGCAAAAACAAGCGGCGTGGGGGACACGGTACATGAGAGCCCTTCTCGCGCAAAACGAAAAGTAATTAAGAAGAGCAGCCCGGGGCATATCAAGAAAGCTATTTTTTTAAGCACTTTATGAAGGTGTCTTTTTGCGAGATTGATATCAAGTGGGGCCAGAGTGCAAAATATAGATATGTAGTGACACTGGTTATTTTTCCGCGTGATGCCATTCCTAAATCCACTTTTTATTATGAGTATCCTTAGGTGTGTGCTGGTGCAATGGCTGTCGGAAGTGAAGTGTTTAGATTATAAGTGATTGTCCTTTATTCACCATGTCGAATTTGTGGCCGTAAATTCGTTCTTTTATTCAAGTTTTAGTTTCTCCAGTGTATTTTAAATTACGCAGCGTGCAGTTGATAATGTATATCATGTTAGGGATGGTGCAGCCGAGTTGCTGGTTCATATCAGAAATGATGAGCCATTACGCTCTGAAGTTGGATGACCAGTGAAACTGCTTAGCACATGACACAGACTTGACATGTTTTTGAACAAAGGTATGAACACATTTATTGTCTTGGTCGGTGATCATCGTGACGAGCGGTACACACACATATATCGAGGACTATCGACGCCCCAAGGGGGTGAGGGAAACTAGGCACGCGTGACAGGACCGCCACTCGGCGGAGGGAAAGGAAAACTAGGCACGTAAGCGCTTTGAACGACGACAAAGAGCGGGATGTGCGCTTCCCCATCCACCTCCTTTCCTCCTCCTTTCCTCCTGTTGCTGAATTTGTTCATGGGTGATATAATACAAAGTCGCGAAGCCATTTTTTCTACCAAATTTAGCAGGGAAACTTAATTGGTGTTGATGTCACATAACGACAATTTTCCCGCCAAATTTAGCGGGAAACTGCATTGGTGTTGAGGTCACGTGACCCCAGTTTACCCTCTAAATATAGCGGAAAATGTTCCCCGCCAAATTTAATGGAAAACATTCCCCGCTAAATTTAGCGGGAAATTGACGTCACGTGACACGAAGTCGTGACGTCACTTGACGTGACGAAACCTTGACGTCATTTATGTTGCTGCACACGAAAAATCCACGCGACCTTAGCCATAAACAACTTCGCTGTAAAAAAGAAAACAGAAGCGTAGCTCGATACTCCCTCAGCGGTCAGGACAAAAGGGCAAAGCTGTTAGCCCCCCTGGTATATGCTCCGAGCCGCAGAAAGAGGGCCGTGTCACGATCTTCGATTATATATTTTGTGATACATTGTGAAATGACAAAAATGCTTAATGAATGAAAATAAAGGGAATGCTAGAGTGATGGCTGAGTCAAGGCTGATGGCTTGTCATGTGCTGGCCGGCGATCTTCTACTTCTTTCTCGTCTTTACCTGTCCCTTTGGCCATCTGAGGCAAGTTCGGGGCTGTGGGCAGGCACGCAGCTCACATCAGACCCTTTTTTATTTTTCATATATTTTTTATATATTTTTTAGGTTAGCAATGTTCTTTTTGTGAGTGATTTTAACGCTGAGAATAGGCTTGGCATAGAAACGGTGTTTGGTAAGTAGAGCGGGGTCCGAGAGTACGAAATTCCAGGGCAGTGAGTTCGAGAAAACGGCCGGGGTCCGGCCGTGTCTCTTATGAGCCCATCTCGGGCTCTGTTCTTGCACTAAAATCGTTAGAGGGACAAATCGTAGTCGTGTAGTCGTTTCGGTCATGTCCGAAGACGCTGGGGTCTCTGGTCTGTTGGGTGGGCTGTTGAGTTAGGTTGGGTCAAAAGCACGACGGGGCGTTCAGCTGCAGACTCAGCAGTATATTGGAGTGGTTATCTCGTCCTTGCTGTAGGATTGGACAGGTTTGGATCAAAATACGGTGAGCTGTATTTTTAGAGCGCAGCTCTTAGGCGCCCGTTTCCGGCTTCAGCGGCGTCGGCGTCGCCGTCGGCGTAACCGCGCGGTGCATTATGGGAAAGGTACAATAATGCACCGCGCGAGCCCCCACAAGGTCACCTGACCCCCCCCCTCCCCGTGGTCACGTCACCCCTTCCCCCCGAGGTCACGTGACCTCGCAACCCTCCCCGAGGTCACGTGACCTCGCCACCTCCCCGAAGTCACGTGGCCCCCCGAGGTCACGTGACCCCCCCTCCCCCAGGTCAAATGGCCCCCTTAGGGTCACGTGACCTC
The DNA here is from genome assembly GCA_037355805.1 of Ixodes ricinus. Classification (NCBI taxonomy): domain Eukaryota; kingdom Metazoa; phylum Arthropoda; class Arachnida; order Ixodida; family Ixodidae; genus Ixodes; species Ixodes ricinus. The sequence goes on from JAZHYW010007565.1 coordinate 47,978, forward strand.
GCTCCCCCGAGATCATGTGACCCCCCTCCCCGAGGTCACGTGACCCCCTCCCCGAGGTCATGTGACCCCTCCCCGAGGTCATGTGACCCCCCCCCGGAGGAGATTGAAGAATGAGGGGTGGAGGGGGAGAAGAAGAAAGAGGGGTATACCCTCCTCTCAGTACCCTTTCCATCCTCCTCCTCAAAAGCTGCGCTCTGATTCGGCGTTACAGGGAGTTGTAAACGGCTTGTACTTTTTTAGAGCGCAGCTCTTAGGTGCCCATTTCCGGCTTGAGCGGTGTCGCCGTCGGCGTCGGCATAACCGCGCGGTGCATAACGGGTAAATTTCCCCACTAAATTTAGCGAAAAAATGTACGGCCAAATTTAGCGGAAAAATTTTCCCGCTAAGTCTAGTGAAAACTTTTCCCCACTAAATCTACCGGAAAATTTTTCCCGCTAAATTTAGCGAAACAATTTCCCGCTAACTTTAGTGGAAAACTTCCCGCTAAATCTAGCGGAACATTTTTCCCTCTAATTTTTGTCGAAAAATTTTGCCCGCTAAGTTTATCTGAAAAATTTCCCTCTAAATTTGGCGGAAAAACTTCCTCACTACATCTAGCGGAAATGTTTTCCCGCTAAATTTAGCAGGAATTTTTCCCGCTAAATTTAACGGAAACATTTCCCATAAATGGGGGCGAGCGAGAGAGGAGGAGGGGCATAGCCCCCTCTACGTAGCTTCCCCTCGTCCTCAAGAGCTGCGCTCTAATTCGGCGTTACAGGGAGTTCTAAACGGCTTTAATTTTTTTTTTATCTGGCTTCTATGAGCAACTCGAACATCTGTTGCGGACGTTGTGCAGTTCATAACACCTCGAACATCATAAGTGATTTCTGTTCTTTGGCGCGTAACTTGGTATAGACCCTTGAAATTAGGGGCTAGCTTCTCGGATCCCTGTAGAATATGCTGTTGTCGTCGTATCCGCACAAATTCTCGACTGTTGAAGGATGCATTCCTTTGTGATCTGTCATATATAGTTCTCTGAGTTTCCTGAGCTTGTTCGGAATTACACACTGCTTCACTTCGCAGGTTCGGAAGTGTAAAAAGCTTATTGCTGATGTCAGAGGCTTTGGTACGGGCACTCTTTTTGTTGTGCGAGTTTTTGTGTAAACCAAAATAAAAGCTCAAAAGGAGAAAATCCGGTGCTTCGGTGGCGCGTGGTGTTTACTGCGAAAGCACCTTCTTCTACTTTTGTCACCGGAAGTGACTGGTCACCGTTGAACAGTTTCCTAAGCACTTTCACAAGAGTTCCATTAAACCTTTCAACAAGTCCTTGCTCGCTGCACGATATGCTATCGAAAAATACATGTTCACACCATGCACATGCATAAAGTTCTTGACTTCGTGCATCTCAAATGACTTGGCATGACCGGAGGAACAGTCGTCAGGAGCTCCAAATCTGTAGAAGAGTAAGTGCATATGTCTGAGCGCATCTTTTGTTGATGTTGTAGGCAAAGCGGCTGGGACAATGTATCAAGTCTTAAAATCTATGTCGTTGAGGATGTACGTTTTTTTTTAGTTTGGGACCCTTGTAATGTGGTCCATTGCTATGGCGCTGAAGAGAACTCTCTGTCGTGGGCATAAAGCACATAGGGGCAACTGATTGGGTAGTGGCCCGGTTATGCACTTGGCAAACTTGGCAAGCCTGGACATATTCTGTCGTAGCAGCCATCTCTGGCCATCAATTGCGATCATTCACCTTAGAGAGGGTACGCAAAGTGTTTGTGTCCACTGGCCTAATGCGCAAGTTCGAAGACCTGCTGTTGCATCTTGGTTGGGACCACTATTGTGAACAATTCTGGGCTCACAACCTTGTACAAGATATCGTTGATCTCAAGGAAGTTCCGCGACTCCTGTCTAGACAGAAGGTTTGCGCGGATGGCTTTGCACTGCTCATCTTCAGTTTACATAGTAACAAGGGTGTCGATTTGAGACATGGTGGCGCAAAAGTATATTGAAAATCGTTCAGCCAAATGGTTCTGACGACCTGGTCGGGTTCAACCGAGAAATGAAATTCTGGTAGGTTAAGTAGCATTCCTGTAAAGCAAACAGAGGGCTTGAAGCTTGTGGTTAAGCAGGCGACGGAACAGTTTTCATTTAGATGGAAACACCGTCTTAGTAGGTAATGACGAAATTTCACTGCCAGTGCCCAATGCACAGCCAGGGCTTGCTTCCGGTTCAGTGAGGGCACCGGCTTGCGTACTCAGTGACAATCTTTTGCCATTCTGCCTCCTACAGAAGACAGCACCAAGGGCTGTGGCTGAGGCATCTGTAGCAACAATTTTGGGCGCAGTTGCGTCAAAGTGTTCAAAGTCGGGCGCCGGAGGTGAGGGCTGCACGAAGAGTTCGAAAAGTTTATTGACACTCCCGTGTCTAGCTAAACTCAGGGCTTCGAATAACAGCTTGCGGGGGGCATCAATCTGCGAAAATTTGCTAATGAATCTCCTGTAAATGTTGGTTTTCTGAACCCAGAAGAACAGTTGATTTTAGGATAATCTTGTAGGAATACGTAGCATGGCTTCCAACTTTGGAGGGGTCTGGCTCTTTTCCTTTTTCGGAAATCACAAAGCTAAGAAACTTCTCAAAGGGCATAGCAAACTTGCATTTCAGCTAACGAAATCTTGACACGGGCTTGTTGGAGAAGACTGAGTTTTATCCAGAAGGTCCAAGAATTCCAAGAAGTCAACGGCAAACACAATGTCGTCTAACAGATGTGTCCTGACTTATGACTTGGTTTGTCTAGGTTTCAAAACTTGTATAACACTTCCTGATATCTGTTGGAATGTTGCTGGTGCTTTTTTCAATCCAAAGGGCATTCGGGTTTATTGGAAGGTAACTATGATGTGTAGTGAAAGGAGTATTGTCTTGGTCGAAGTCCTTGCACACGCATTCTGGGAGTAGGCAGAGCACAAGTGCAGGACCGCGAACAAAGAACATCTCACAGGATCATCTAAGATGTCGTCGGTCCGGAGAAGTGGTTGTGGAACATTGATTGTAATCTTGTTTAACGAGATGTAGTTGAAACACAGTCTCTTTTTATTTTTCTGTGTGTCTAGAGTGGCTGGAAACGCTAATTGTCCCGAGGATCGTCGATCAATCAACGTGTAGCGATACGGCAGCGGCGAAGCCAGTTGAGGGCGTCGACTGTAGCCATATGTGATACTTTGTGAAATGAGATACGTGTTTAATGAATGAAAATAAAGGGAATGCTAGAGTGATGGCTGAGCCAAGGCTGAAGGCTCGTCATGGCTGGCTGACGTTCTATTTCTTTCTCGTGTTGGCCTATCTTTGAAGTCATCTGAGGAGAATTCGGTGCTGTGGGCAGGCGTGATGCTCACAGTTTAACAAAAAAACTCGGTCGCCGATGGGTGTAATTTTGCGTTTTGTATGATGCTTAGAGCACGTCGATTGAGTTATCACCATACAAAGACCATCTCAGAATCCACTTGAATCCGGAATTACATAAAAAACAGAGAGAAGGGTTGGCGCCCGCCAACGTTCTCTCCGTTTTTTTCTTCTGCTTCCTTGGTCAATGCGGGGATGGAGAGCGAAGACACGATAGAGAAATACCTGGCGGGTGTACTTCTCCGGGCGTTTTTTGGTCAATAAAAGGCTCACAAATGGCATGTATTCTGACGTTGCTTGGACGTTGGTCTCTCGGGACGTTTCATTTCTGGAGCCGGCGCGCGGGTGCAGAATAAATTACTTCAATCTTGACTTGCGCTTAGCGGAGTAAACATTCCGATAATTAATGGTCCGTTCTAGTTTCTTTTAGGGAAGCTGCCGTAGATGGCCCATGCATGCTATCCAAGATGTCTCAAAAAATGTTTTGCCGAGTTTGTGTGTATTAAAACCTTTACGAAATAAAATGTCAAAACGAATTTTTATCTCGCTTTTTCTAAACAGCATTTTGTTTGGGGAGGTACAATTCATAATAAACGCGTTGTTCGACTGATGCTATTCAGGATACGCAGGAAGGCTTAAGAAAAGCTGTGCAGATGCTTTTGTTTTCTAGTATTTTATTTTCAACGGTGGTTCTATTTTTCAGCTATGTTACAAGCTTCTTCTCATATTGCTGTATTTCAGAGGCCAAGGAGCAAGTAATAACACTGGGCGTACATTTTGTTTGCGACACTTGGATTGTGGAGGCACGGTCAACAAAAATCATACTACACCTCTTCGAGACTACTTAGAAATATTCCTGAGTGACGTGAGTCTCGACCGTGTGCTTCTTCTGGTATTCTTATTAAATGCACTAGCTGCTGCACTCTTCCGTTTGTTAGCTTGATTTGTAACCCACAAAGCAGACGGCACTCATCGGTTCTAGAGTATACTCTAGTTCAAATATGCATGTATGGGGTCATGTACCCAATTAATGTGGCAGTATATATTAGCTTTTTTGTGCACAAAAATGTATTTTCAGTTCATCAATAGATTCGCTTGAATGTGTCGAATACAACTGTCAAGGGTTTTATTGTGTTTATATTATATTATGTTTATATTGTGGAAGCCACCGGCTTCCTTCCCCGAGCAGGCGTAAGCCGAAGACGGGACGGTCGGCGTCGTCAGGCTTCTAGCCTTTGTGTTCCGAATCGTGTTGAGTAGAGTTCACCACCTTGAGGGCCTAGATCCTCTCGCACTCCTACGCGCGTCTCTTCTTACGATATGGGCTAAAAACAGGAAATAAGACAATGGCGTGTGTGATTTATGGTAGACGTGTCACATACTCTCATGTTTCTAGAAATACCGTGACAGTGACACAAAGGAGGGACAACTAGAGAGCCTCATTCACTTTTTTTTTACAAATTAAAAAATATTTAGTGTCATTACAATTACAATTAAAACACTGCAAAAACGGCCAGGATTAAAAAGATTACAAAAATCCTCAAAATAGTTTATTGACGGACCCCGTAAGTGCTAACGTATCTCCTCTCTTAGTGTTTAGTTCGGTTTCTGCTTCATCGTATGTGCAGCCGAAGGGACATCGGAAACCTTGAGGCATAGCGAGATGGATCACTCGAGGGGCTTGATAAGCTCCCACGATGTAACATTGCCAATCCGATGTAATCTCAATATTCAAAGTCTTAAGATACTACAATGGTGACGATTATTAGGAGTCGATTACCCATGCACCTACGCTGCACTACTTCGATAGCTGTTCCGACTACCGACCGCACGCATTCAAGCAATTGAGATCGCAATCGTCGCACCACCCTAAAGCACCGCTTCGATTTTCACGAGGATGCCTTCTCCGTGGGACCCCACTGGAAGAAGTGGGTAACCAGATTTGACAACCTCCTGCTGGCATGGATTCAGCGCTAAGGACCCAGCACAACCGAAACCGATGCTACCGCACTAGGCAGGTGAGCAACTGTGTGACATATACATGCCACGCTTACAGCGGCGATGTCATCGGTTGACTGTACCTGCACCACAGACTGTAATGTATACAAGCTCGTGGTTGATCAACTAAGCAAGCATCTTGATCTAAAGGCAAACCGAATAACATTGTTCCAAAAAATGGATGACATCAGCAACAGAAACAATCCAGACCTGCATTTCGTGCCAAGCACGTGACGAGAGGTCTCAAGATTGGGGAGGCTGCGTCACATGACCAAGCTCTCCAATCGACCATTGCCAGATGTGGCCATCGACCAACATGTCCACTTGCAGTCACAATAATACCTACTTGTTATTATCGATGAGCCCACTCGCTTCCCAACAGTGGACGTAGTTCAGTCGACATCTGCGTGGCCGATAATTCCAAGACTCCGCAAGACCATTGTTCTTTTTGGCACATTGAATGTGGCGATGTCCGACAGTGATTCATCGTTTAACTGCAAGACATGGCATCTCTTGCTACAAAACTGAACTTTAATATCAGGAAAGTGACTCTGAATTGGCCTCAGGGCCAATGGAACTATTGAGGGTTTTATGAAACCTCTTGTAAAAATCATTCAGACCCCTCACCTGGAGGCGAAGGGCCTCCAGATGAGACCAGATTTATACACAGCTTCCGGAAAACTCTTCATCTCACCACAAGCCGCACACCCTACAACAGTATGTTTCGAAAGCGACGCCAAAGATTTGCTTCAGACTGATACGCCACTAGGAGTCTAGCAAACAGCAAAAGAAACAGTGTATCATCAGAGAAATGGAAAAAAAAGTATAGTCACTGCTTGTTGCTGAGGCAGTTGGTTATTCATGTTTCTGAGGATGCCAGCTGAGCGTAGGAAGGTAGCTTCCTATGTTGAGTTGGAACCTTCAAGAAGCATCAAAACATAAGCTGATAAACGGAGGCTTGCGCACCATCTTTAATTTTTTTTCCGGGGAAAGGTCGTATGAGGAAGCGTGAAACAAGACGGAAACATCAATGGGAATATTGTCTCGAATGACAATTGATGAGGCGACGATAAATGAAACAATTTAAGTTTGATGGGACGAACTTCTCCCCAAAACAAAAGGAAACAGAAGATAACAATAGAGCGTCGCGGGCGTCGATGGCGGCTTCAGAGCAGGATCGAACGCAAGGACGAGACTGGCTCGACAAGGTCAGGGGCGGCCTTTTATCTAGAGTGTGTCACTAGCTCGAAGATTCGGCAACGAAGCCTCGATCGTCGCGCGCTCGGGGCAATTAATGAGCACGCACTTTTTAGAACAAGAAAGCAGGAATTAATGATAAAAGTTATGTCCGAGCAAGAATAAAATGAGAACCTTCTAGAAGTCCGTGACCGAGCGTTGCTTTCTCGGCCTTGCGCGCGGAATTTCCCCCCTTTACAAGCGCATCGTCCCGATGCAGCACAAACCGAACCCACAACAAAGAGGAGAGCAGAATTGCGAGCTACAGTTCACAGCTCACAGTTGGAAGAGACTCCAAGTTCTATCGTTGTAATAAGGCTGAGACGCACGACATGGACTTCTTGGGGTCGTGGTTGGCGTCGATCTTGATTGTCAAGTCTCGACGGGAAGCACCTAGTACTTTTAAATACCCGAAACGGAGAAAAACCCTTTTAGGGCTCGAAGTAGCGCTTGAGAAGCTTCCTGCTGAGCCCACTTCGCCGAATAGGTGTCCAGGCCCATGCTCTGTCCCCGGGATGAAAGTGGTCAGCACGCCGGCGAAGATTGTACTTGCCGGCGCCGACATGTTGCTGGTCTTGAATCCGTAATCTAGCTAGCTGGCGGACCTCTTCTGCCCGTTGATCAACCACCTGGGCGTCATCGCTCCCGTCGTCGACTGGCTCGTGTGGCAGCATGGAGTCTAGCATAGTCGTCACCTCCCGGCCATAAACCAGCTGGAAGGGCGTCACTCACCTGTGGTCTCTTGCACACTGCCGTGTTGTAGGCAAACGTGACATAGGGCAGCGCTTCGCCCGATGTCTTGATGCTCCACGTCGTCGCACATAGATACCATCTCGGCGATTGTTTTTTGTTTTTTTCGACGCTCCGTCAACCCGTTGATCTGCGGATAGTACGCAGTTGTTTCGACGGTGGTCCGCGTATGTTAGACGAAGAATCTTTTGCTGGTCAATTGCGCCATGAACGATGACCCCCGGTCTGTGATCAAGACTTCGGGGGCGCTATGCCGGAAAATGATGGACTAGATAAACTTGGCGACTCCGACAGCAGTTTCGACGGAAGCGCTTTCCTCTAGGCGAAACGTGTAAGAATTTGTGGCGACGATTATCCAGCGGTTTCCCATCGTCGGAGGTTAATAGAGGACCCAGCAGATCCCTTTCACTTAATGACACGGCTTCGTTGGAGGGGTAATCGGCTTAAGAAGGCCTGCTGGTTTTGACGGCGGTTTCTTGCGTCGCTGGCACTCATCGCACCGCATAGTGTGTAGAGGTGGACGGTCTTCGGAAGCTTGGTCCAGTAGTATTTTTCACGTATTTTTGCTATTGTCGAGGCTCCAACCGAAGTGTCACTGAAGTCGGGTCTTTATGGCAGGCTTGAAGAAGCTCTTCTCGAAGGCTAATAGGGACTACCAGAAGCCACTGGCAAATTAAAGATTCCGAAATTCTTCTTATCGAGTACACCTGGTCCCAGGAATAGCGAGGGATCGGCAAGCTCGTATTGAAAGACACGAGGAACGGTACTTTCTCGTCCTTCTAGATGCCTGGTCATTTAGGGTGCACAGCTTTGGATCGTCTTGTTGAAGTTACCTGGCGTGTCGTTGATGTCCAAGGCACCTAGGAAACACTCGGTGTCGTCCTCGTCGGTACCGCCTGACGTTTCGACGGGGGCTCTGGACAGGAAGGCCCGGCGTCACTATGTTTCTGTCCTGACCTGTATACCACGGTCATGTTGAACTCTTTGCAGATCAAGGACTCCATCGAGCAAGGCGTCCTAAAGGGTCTTTGAGATTCGCAAACCAACAAAGCGAGTGGTGGTCTGCTACCACGTGGAACGGATTCCTGCATATATACCCGAACGAAACTTCAGTGATTCCCTTTTACGACCGCGAGACATTTTTTTTCTGTCGTGGATGACTTTTTTTCCGCCTTCGACAGCGTCCGACTTGCGTAGGCAATGACCCGCTCCCTGCCTTCCTCGCCGCTGTACCAATACCGCGCCAAGTCCGCCAGATTACATCAGCATCCGTGAGTTTTCGGTTTTCGCTGGCACCTGGTCAGCGAAGCCTTCTAGTGACTGGAGGCAGTCTAGAAGTGCAGCCAGTTCGTCGAACGCCCGCTCTTGTGCTTCTGCCCGTTGAAACTTCGGCGGCGTCTTTTGTAAGATGTGCGAGGGGAGCCGAAAAGTTTCGCGAAATCTTGCGGCGAAGCGCCTGCAGTACTCGCACGGCCCTCGGAATCTGCGGATGGCCTCCTTGTCCTATGGTCGAGGAAATTCGGCTACGGCGGATGTCTTCGCGGGGGTCAGAGCCGTACTCTTTTTGCTACTGAAAAAACATGGCCATGGAACTCATTTTCGCAGTAGGCGAAGCGGCACATCGTTGGCTTGAGTATGAGTCCTGTGGACTTGTCGGCTTCGGAGCACGGCCCTAAGCCGTTTTAAGTGCTCGTTGAAGTCATGGGAAAACACGACGGCGCTCGTCCAGGTAAACAAGGCAGCTCTGTCACTTCAGTCCCGCTAGCGCGGTATTCATGAACCTCTGGAAAGTCGGCGGCACCGTATAGTGTCCGGAGGGCGTACCCTTGAACTCGTACAATCTATCGGACTTGACAAAGGCATTCTTCTCGCAGTCCCGCTCATCGACCTCAATCTGCCAGTAGCCACTCTTCATGTCCATCGACGTAAACTATCGGGTGTGGCGTAAAGGGGCCGAGGTTGTCATCTATGCGAAGAAGCGTATAAACATCTTTATTTGTTACAGCATTCAGCCGCCTGTAGTCCACGCAGAACCTAAAAGTTCCATCCTTCTTCTTCACCAGCACGACTGGAAAGGCCCACGGACTGCTTGAAGGATGGATAATATCGTAGTCAAGCATTTCTTGAACCTGTTTCTTGATGGTTTCCCTCTCCTTCACCGAAACTCGGTACGGGGACTGGTGAAGAGGGGGCGCGTCATCGGCAACAAACACTTCGATGCTTTGCGACCGCTGTTTGGCGTAGCCGTGACGATGCGGCAAAGCACTCACTGAACTCAGCGAGAACGTCAGTCAGTTGTAATCGCTGTGGGGCTGGGAAGGACGAGTCGATGTCGAGCTCTGACGGTGTGGTTCTCTTCTGCTGTGTCCAGGAGGCGGCTTCTGAGATCACGGCTACCGCGGCTGAGTCCTGAATTTCCTTAACGTAGCCCACAGCTGCACCCATTGTAAGGTGCTGCGACTCTTGCCGGAAGCTGGTGACAAGGGCTACAGTAGGGCCGTCCTTAAAATTCGTTGCACCTATTGCAATGCCAATCCCTCCTCCAAGAAAGGTTGGACGCTTCCTTCTAACAGTGCTACACCTCAGAGGGCTCCTTCGATCTCGACGGGCACAAAGACGCTCGAAAGTGGCAGCAGGTTTCTATGGCTGGTAAGAACTCGTACTGCAGCTATCGTCGCTTTGGGTTCTTCCGCCGATGGAGCGGGTGTGACGGACAGAATGACGACGGGTATGGTAGTCATTCTCGTGGTCTTCTTCTTTGAATTCTGTGGCAGGGGTCCCGATTCCGTGAGTTGTCCTCTGGTACGGCGGCTTGATCCGGCGTTGGAGTCTTCTGCGAAGGGTAGTCTCCCGCTGCATGAGCACGTCATTAGGCCGGCGTGGCTTCGGAAGGGTACGGTTTACGGGCACAGAATGCAATACCCAGCACCTCCACCAAAATGTTACGAATGACAATTAATGAAGCGACGATAACTGAAGCAAACTAAACGTTTATTGGGGCGAACTTGTGCCCAAAACAAAAAGGAAACAAGAGATACCAATAGAGTGTAAGCGGGCGTCGATGGCGGCGTAACAGCAGGATCGAATGCTGGGGCCAGACTGACTCGACAAGGTCGCGGGCGGCCTCTTATCTAGAATGAGTGACTTTCTTGCAGATTCGGAAAAAAGGTTCGAGCGTCGCGCGCTCGGGGCGAGAATGAGTACGCACTTTCTAGAACAAGAAAGCAGGAAATAATGACAGAAGTTACGTCCGGAGTAAGAATAAACGATAACTTTCTAGAAGTCTGTGACCAAGCGTTGCTTTCTCGGTCCTGCGCGCGGCAAAATGACATCAACGCTTCACCATTATCGCCACCAAAGGAAGCACTGTGATTACTGCAGATAAAGTAAGAAAGAGGGTATGATTACCAATACCTTTTTGCAAGAAGCTGCCAGTAACCAGCTATGTTAGGGGGCCAGAATCACTTTACGAGGAGACGACGACGCCAAGCAGGCAATCTCGCAGCCAACATGTCGTCTACTTCGACAGCGGTCAACACCCAAAAGACTCATGGAAGAGTGCTACTGCAAACCGCTTCCAGAATGCATCCAAATAATGTGGAAATGTAGCGTTTAGTTTTCCGTTTCATCTCCGAGCAGTCGAATGAACATCGGCTACCCTGAGGCATGCCGGGATCGACTTTCCATAGTGGTTCGACAAGCTCCCACGATATAACATCACCAGTCCGATGTAATGTCAGTATCAAAGCCGGAAAAACCCAAGCACGTGAAAATCTCAGGTGACCCTGAGGGAGCCGCCCTCTAGCAATAAAGACCCCAAAGAACTAAACCGAAAATCTGGTACTGTGGAGGTTACCAAAGAAATAAGAAGCTTATAATTAGGTTTGCTGATCACCTCTACCCGCCTTCTCGGCTTGAAGCATAGAAAAAATAAAAACAACCAAAACCTAGTAAATTTCGTAATAACCGTCGACTGCTGCGGTGGGACGAGGCATCGTGTTTTCTTTAAGAACAGGCCCTCGGACGTAACAATACGTTATCCCCCCCCCCCCTCCCCATATATATATAGGGTGAATGAAGTCACCACGTTCCATCTGAAATGGACCGTATAAACTGACGCCTGCACTGGGCAATTTAATCTTTTCGGCAAAGGTGCATTCCACAGGTCCGTTTTTTCTTGGAAAATTACGCAGCTTAGCTCCCTTTCTGTAAAATAAAGGGCGAAATACTTGCCTGCGTCAAAGGCGGGCGGCGTACTGCAGACGACCGAGTCAAGTGCCGGGGCGCGTTTGGCGCAAGTATTCATAGATGGCGACGGGAGCAGCGTCCGAAGTTGCAGCCGAGCAGCGAAGGAAAGCAGGTGACATCGCAGACGAAACCGTAGGCAGCAAGAACGCCGTCCTTACGCAACCGCGTTTTTTTCTCTTTTTAACGAGAAGTTTTGATGCTATTGTTCGCCTTTATTTTTAAAGCAAATGTACACTACAAAAAGATTATCTTCATCTTAAAAAATCACGGTCGTCGCGAGCAGTGTCGATAAGGAGGTTGCGCCTTCTTTCAATACGTAGAGCAAAACGCTCCCCGCAACTCGACTTAGTTGTCTGCGTCGCCACCCGCCGTTGACTCTGGCAAGTTTTTTTGGTCCTAATTTTTTAATCAGACCTGTCAAATACATCTTTGACGAAAATTTTATATTGCTTCGCGGAGGCGTCCATTTTTTCAGTCAATTTTAGATTTAGCCTGGTGACTTGAGGCACCCTATACATGTAGCAAAGGTGCGTTCCCATTTGTGACTTCGCAACAGTCACGCGACCAACAAGCCACATGCGACAAGCGACCACCAACGTTTACACTGTGGGTGATCGGCGAGTCGTTACCGGGGAGTATACTCCTCGGGATCCGGTGACAGAGGTCAGTGATAATTTACCTTATTTTGAAAAATGTTTACGGGCACGGAAGATAGGGAGTCTAAAAGTAACGAACAGGTTGGGTACCCTGCTCACTCCCCCTGACTTTTTGTCGTCTTTGCTACTTGATGAAGGTACTTAAAGGTAACTCCGCAAAAGATAATGCACACACTCGAACCACACTCATGCCATCAAAAAAAAAAAAAAACCCTTGGACATCCGCGCTGATTATCAACTCTGGTTGGTTTGTAATTTCGTCTTCCGCCTTTACAGTGATTAGACGGATTAGAAAAAGGAAACAAAAGGAAAATCAACAATTGTTATCACAATTATTTTTTCCTGCTGCTAAGTAAGACTACTCCGATTCTGCGGGGTATTTCGTTCTCTCTTAAACGATTTCAAAGTCTAATGCACTTGTTACCTTCGAGGACAGTCAATGTATGACAACTCCTTCATGGAAAGCGATATAGAAGGATTGCTACACATGTGTCACTCTGCTTTACGACCTTTGCTGATTCAATGACTAATCTCGTGAGTGAGATAATCATCACCCACTCATAAGATAAATAATCAAAGCGGTAGGTATCGCGAAGCAGAGTGACATATATCTTAGCACTATATCACTTTCCGAGATGTAGTTGTTATACATTGACTGTACTCGAAGTTAATGAGTGCGTTAGACTTCGAAATCGTTTAGAAAAGGACGAAATACTACGCAGAATAAGAGTTGTCTTACTTAGCAACAGAAAGAAAACAACTAGGTGTGATAAAAATTTCCTTCTTTCTTTTACTTTTATTTTCTAATCGGTGTAAAGCAGGAAGGCAAAACACAAACCAGAGTTGATAGTCAACGCGATGTAATGGTTCGTCTTGGACGGTGTGCGTGTGATCTGAATGCATGGGTTATCTTCCGAGCTTTTTTCGCACACCCTCTAATCGAAGCCGCGTTTGAGCCAACACAGTAGTAAGTTAAAATTCAAGTGAACGTATTAAATTGAATACCAGGAGCACAGAGTGATGTATATGATTAGAGCATGGAAAGAAACCAACTCCTGAAGGGCGTCCTTGTGCAAGTTTCTTTTTCCATATCATCCTTCAGTTATTAGTGTTGATAACACATTGACAGCATACCTGCAGGTAAGAAGGTGATTGCGTCATGCACAATTTTTCTCTGCATTATACGTGTTCTAATATTTCAAAAAGTAGATACAGTAACAGCAATATTGATTCAAATTAAAGGTGAGTCAACTGTGCGATTTGAGAGATATTTGAGGGAAAGAATAAATTTGCATAATTGTGGAGAAGGCGTTCCATTCAAATATATCTTTCATTTTTTTTAATATTCTCACAATTACTTTGCCCGGCTTGCTTCTTAAAACAACTGTTTTTTCCTCGTTTTAAGCAAGTGGGCGTGTGGGCGCTCCTTAGTGTGGAAAATTAAGGGAAACACGAGAACATTCCGGCATCAGTAGCTACTTTAGTCTATAGGGATTATCATGCCAAAGGTGGCCAATTTGTAGAGGAAATTAAATTTCACTTGAAATATAATGGAAATCACGGGAGATTGCCATAAATAGAGCTGTACCTTGCAAATGTATAGGGTTATGTAAATATAAATGCATTATCCATTCTGGGATTGGATTAAGAACAGGAACAATATATCTGTAGATGTTTCTTGCTCTTCCTACGCAGCAGTGACAGTATACATGCTAAAAGCAAAGATTCCCTCAAAATTTGTACTTTCCGGTTTGAAACTACAAACTGAAAGTAACATTATAACATTTGTGTACCCATAAAGTTTTCACCGGTAGCATATGTTGAATAATTGATAATACACATATTTATTTACTTATGCAATAATTGCTTGTCTGTTTACTCTTTTCTTTTTGCGTTACGCTCTGCCACTTAAATTAAATATAAATAGCGTTGTAGGCGTAGTTTGGTATATTAATTGCAAAGTTTTATTGATGTTATGAACGCACCTTGTACATAGAAGGTTAAAAGAAACTCAAAGGTAATTTCTTTTTCTCTGCAGGTGGAGCTTTATTTGCAGAAATCACGATGTCCGAAAATCAAATTAGTCCTTACTGGTGTGAAAAAAACAACGGTAAGTTTATTATTATTAGTGAATGAAAAGGTGTTACTCAGCATTAATGTCTGTTTTTTTTTCTTGCGTAATAAGTTCGCTTTGTACATGTTTTAGCCTTCGATAGATGTTTGGGGGGGGGGGGTACGTAGAGTAAAAATTAACATTTTTTAATTAAGCGGTTCTATTTAATGACGTTCAAATAAATAAAAAACCTTGTGTAATGTTTTAATTAAGAAAGGCCATTTAATGTGCCGCTTTATGGAAAAGAGTAGTAGAAAATGTGTTTTCTCTATTTCGGTCGACGAGGAAAGTACTGTGAATACACGTATTTCCTCACCTTGAATGCTTCGAAGTCACGTAGAAAAAATCCACGTTTCTTTTATATAACATTATTAAGACACCTAGAAGTAAACCACTGTCAACAACAACAAAAAACGTTGTTTTATAAATTAGTGAAGCAATCTGTGTGGGTAGCTAAACTGAAACGGTGCTCTGTTTAATTAATTTCAGAAAGAAGAAGAGTTGACATTCGAGAAAACGGAAACGGAAGACAAAAGAACGACTCTTGACCCAACATTCACGCTGGGAATGTTTGAGGAGTGGGTTCGAACAAAGGAAGATTTTAAGAATGATAGCATCGTATTATTGTTAACAAGGTATCTATTACTAAAAATATATTTTTTTGAATTTCACTCGAACTCAACGAACGTCTATTTTTTTCCTCTTATAAAGCCTAATGTTTTACGACCAGGTTGGAAATGGAATCAGCAAAAACGGTAAGTTTCGTTGTCGTATTTATATTCTCCGGCTTCAATGTTAAGTTTTTCAAGCAGAAAAATATGCTCTGAAGACAGATCGCAGGGAATGTTGTTATAGGACGTTGGCTTAGACAAGGCACAAGTCATACTTAGATGTCGAAACGCGGATGCTTATCAGACAAGAACCCGGGCTCCGCTGAGGCCCACTGCATAGTGGCATCCATATGGAAAAAACCGTGCGTTTTCTTTACGGTAATCGTATCTACTTATGAGGCGAGAAGTTGCAAAGCTGTAAGTTTTTGAAGGTTTTAAAGCTATATGGTAAATATAACGTGCCAAAACATCACTATATTGTCACCAATGACAATTGATGAGGCGACGAAAACTGAAATAAACTAAACATTTAATGGGGTGAACTTGTGCCCAAAACAGAAAGGAAACAGAAGAAAACATTTGAGCGTCCCGGGCGTCGATAGCGGCGTAACAGCAGGGTCGGTCGGTGGTGCCAGACTGACTGCGGCTCGCCACGCGGAGCCCCTAATGAACACGCGTGGGCTGATGGAACAGTCGGCGTAGAAGGTTCGGCATGTAGAACATTGGGACCTCGATCAGACGAGAATAATCTCGAACTTACGAGAACGCCAAGTTCAAGGAATAAATAAAAGAGCAGTCCGCTAACTGACATCGAACCTAGACTTTCCGCGCGACAGTCCAGCACGGTAACCATTAGGATACGCAAGCGCTCGCTCAACAACGCGCATGGCATTACTCCCCTCTTTAAAAGCGCATCGTCTCGATGCGACGTGCTGGAAACAAAACAGCAAAACAAACAAAAATAATGGCAAACTACGTAGTCTTGCACAACACCATCCTGTGGAGTGTACTACAAAACACAATTCACAGTCCTATCGATCGTAGTATGGCTTGAGGCGTACGACGTGGACGGCTTCCGGTCCTGGAGGCTCTTTACGTCGTTCGTCCACGGCAACTTCACCTCCGGGAATTGCCGCGCTTAGTTTACCCGGCGGCACAAGGGCGACAGGCTCTCACGACTGGGTCGGTGCACCGGCGAAGCTGGACGTCGTGGTGACGGCGACCGGGACGCGCGGCTTGGTGCAGGCGGGGGAAACTGAGGTTGCCAAAGGTACTCTTCTGTCTCCTGTAGTCGCTCACCATAGCGTGGGCGTGGGCCCTTCAGGTGGAAGCCGCGTAGCCCCATTTTCCGGTAGGGGTAACGGCGGTAGATGTGGTCGGCTTCCCCGCAGTGGCAGCACAACGGGCGTCGATCGGCCGTCCCCCACACGTCGGTCTTCCTCGGTGAGGGTCGCTCTGGGTGGACGTACTGAAATTGTTCTTCCTGGCGTCGAGGACACTGCGGCGTCAGAGGGTCTCGTCGGCGTGGTGCAGTGAACTGGCGGTTACCATGCGGCGGTCCTCGGGCCATGGCGGCGTAGGTCAGCGTCGGCGCTTCGGGTGTGTCCACGGTGACGGGATCTTCTGGCTGGAAGGCTCGCTGAACCTCTTCTCGGACGACCTCGGCAATGGAGATTCACGGCGGGCGCTCAGCAGTCAGCAAACGCTTCTTAAGCTCCTTCCTTGCGGCGTCGCGGATGATTTCGCGAAGGACGGGGATGCTAGGGTGATGTCGTAGCCCGATGCAGAAGCAGCAGTGACGCTCGAGTGCCGGTGGCAGTGGCTGGCTCTTGCGAGGAGGGTGCCTTCCATGTTCGTGTCCTCCATGACGAAATCTTCGAAGGTGAATGGGGGTTGCGAACAAGACCACCGAAGATGTCATCCTTTACTCCTCGCATTAGGATCCGCAGCTTCTTTTCCTCGGTGGCTTGAGGGTCGGCGAGGAACTGCCGGGCGCAGAACATCCCCAACGAAACTGGTGATAGTGTCGTTTGCGCCCTGGGTCCTCATTCGAAGAATGTCCTCAGCCCTTTCCCGTCGATATTGGTAGGCGAATGTCCGTCTCAGTGCATACTTGAAGGCGGTCCAGGATTTCAAGAAGTCTCGCGATTCTCGAACCAGTGCATGGCCGTTCCTTCGAGCACGAAGTAAAGACTCTGCAGGCGCTGTTCGTCCGTTCATAGGTTGTGCTGGGCCACTCGCTCGTACTGCTGTAAGGAGTCCTCGATCTCTTCATAAGGCTCACCATGGAACGACGCGGGCGCACGGGCAGCGACAAATAAGACAACGACGGGTGGAGTGGTCATCGTCGCGGTCTTCGTCTTTGGTTTCTGCGGCAGGGCTCCGATTTCCGGGGTAGGCTTTGGTTGCGGTGACTTGATCGGGTGTCGGTGTCTTCTGCAATGGGTAGCCTTCCGGGGCTGAGCCCTTCACTTGGCCGGGATGTCTTTGTAGGTGTACGCATCACGGGCATATTTAACGTTACCCCACCCCTCCACAAAAAATGTCACGAATGACATTTGATGAGCTGACGAAAATTAAAATAAACTAAACGTTTAATGGGGTCAACTTGTGCCCGAGATAAAAAGGAAACAGAAGAAAACATTTGAGCGTCGCAGCCGTTGATAGCGGCGTAACAGCAGGATCGATCGCTGGGGCGAGACTGACTGCGGCTCGCCACGAGGGGCCCCTTACGTACACGCGTGGGCTTCTGGAACAATCGACGTAGAAGGTTCGGCGTGTAGAATTTTCGGACCTCGAGCAGACAAGAATGTTTTCGAACTTACAAGAACGCCAAGTTCTAAGAATAAATAAAAGGGCAGTCCGCTATCTGAAACGAATCTAGACCTTCCGCGGTACAGTCATGCAAGTTAACCATCCGGCCACGCACGCGCTCGCTCAGCGACGCGCGTGGAAATATACAGAAAATAAAAACCGCTTATAAATGACTAGTGGAGTGACCACCTCTGATAATATTGCGTTTGTTGACCAGCACTACCGAAGCTGGCAAAAATAATTCAGATCCGGTCAAACATTCTTGTAGCAAAAAAGGAGTGCATAAAATTCACGAGTAAACAAACAACATTTTTTTCACAACATGACAGGGGACTGCATGGACTAGTACAACAATCTGAAACAGGAACCCCAATATTTATACATGAATTGCATATTCTTAACAAAATACCTCTGAATGAGAATAAGTAACTATCAGTAAACAGAGCTTGATTCAAACGCTATCTTAAATTATGTTAAGCGAAATATATTGGCAAACATGTAATCACTTTATCTTAAAACAAGGACCTTTTTTAAACTTCCGATTAGGTGAATAAAAAACTAAAGCGCTCAAAAATATTTTATTATGCACAAAACGTAGATACATGTCCTAGCTACGCCTTCAAGGAATTACCGCACAAGTTAAGGGACTCTAATGACGTGGCACAGGCTTTTAGATGCCTCTCTTATAGAGGGCTGTCGCCGGGGGTCTCAATCATTCTATCATGCATTAGAAAGATCGCCACTTTCCACAGATCTGTAATCTGTATTCATGGCTGTGTAGAGATACTCCAAGATGTATTCCGAAATACAAACACTGAGCTAGATGTTTTTTTAAAGTTAATATGCATTTAACTAGATACATTTTCCTTTTACATAATAGTATATACCTGAAATATTTTAGCAAAAACGTTAAAGATGTATTCCGCAGTACAGATACAGATCCATATAAAAATAAACTTTTCCACGAACGGTGGTTTGCCACGAACTGCACTCTCCGTATCGGAGAGTGCAGTTCGTGGCAAATGAAAATGACAGTGCTTTCATTGCACTATTTTGTCTGTTGATGCACCACCCCGAATGCTGCTAAAAAATCGTTGTCGCCTTCAGTGAACAAGAGGAACT
Organism: Ixodes ricinus; assembly: GCA_037355805.1. Taxonomy (NCBI): domain Eukaryota; kingdom Metazoa; phylum Arthropoda; class Arachnida; order Ixodida; family Ixodidae; genus Ixodes; species Ixodes ricinus. The sequence continues at coordinate 66,904 of JAZHYW010007565.1, forward strand.
TAACACCAACGGCTTCTTAAAATGCGTTACAAAAGGCTTCTGCCCGAAATGAACCATTTTGTCGTGAGGGCTTGTTACAATTTAAGACACACCTTCACGGCAAAGTTGCGTTATAGGGGAAGTTTATTCTACTATTTCAAGTGACCGTCCTTCAAACCTCATTTGTATTTTTTTTTAAATGTGGTGATTTTATTATGCTAGACAACTAGGCTTCCTTCAGTAAATGTGTTTATGCGGCGAGTGCCTATTACAAATTCTTGGACGCCTTGCATCGAAAAAGTGGGTTTCAGATGATCATAGTAAGCCGACAGTTAATTTTCGACAACAGAATGTAACGAGATAAGTAAGCCAGACAAAGTATCGCGATGCATTGCCAATGTATTTCAGTACTAAAATAAATGTACTATTTTTTCAAAGTACCTCAATAGAGGAAATACCGATACTCGAAAAATATATTTAAGGTACAATCGCGATAAATTTTTATCGCAATACTGCCCAGCGTTGTGTGTGAAGAAGAAACTGCAAGGAACTTCGGAAAGGACGAACAGACGCTCTTGATGTTCGGAGACACAAACGAACGTCTGCGGCGACTGACAGGCTTGTTGAGTTCTCTGCTTTAATTTCGGTTTATAACTGCCTAAATTTGTATCGTGATTATGTGGACGACTATTTTCAGTATGTACAGTCTTTTTCAAAAGTTTAGACGCGAACGGTGGGGGCGTGTCCGGTGCCGGCTCGCCACCACGCAGCGGTGCTCTTAGCCTCACCTAATGCTGGCTGCGAGATTTTTTAAAGAGAGAGGAAACTTCGCTCTCGTTAATTTTGCCCCACTTTGTTATCAAGGCGAGCTCAACGCTGTGGTGAAGTTGCCGCTCGCTTTAAAAGATCTCGCAGCGAGCGAGTGCCGGCGACGAGAGCGAGGCTGCACGAAAGCGAGAACACTCTGACCACGCGCGCGGTAGGCTCTAAAATAAGAAACAAACAAACAAACAAACTGTATGTACATTGTGAGCAATTTATTAAAAATGCATTGCATTAGTTTCGTTTTACCGACTTTATAACAACTTAGCGAACTAGTACTGGTGATACAGTAACCTGAATCATTTTGAGCATGAAAACCAAGGACAAAACCTCTAAACAGAATGCCGCAAACCTTCTCGAGCGTCTGATTTTTTCGAACGTTTTGTTTCTGCTTTGAATTTATAAAGCGCATATGTTGAAGGAGCGTGCTTTTATGCATACATGGTTTAATTTGAATAATATGCATGTTATTTTTTGTTTAATTTCTGCCAAAATTCAACTCACCTGTTGGCGTTTAAGCTACGATTCCTCCTTAAGATAGTGACTCTCACTTGACCACTAGGTCCTACAGTTTATGTATGTAGAGTCTGTACATAGTTTATATGTGTGGAGTCAGTATCTAATACAAAATATACAGGATAAATAAAACATGAGATTCAGACGCATGGAAAGCACTCCACGTTAACTTTTTTAACGACTCTATGCCTTTGTAAGAGAAAATAGGTGCTTGTATCTTTTGACATACGGTGCGCTCTTCAGTTTAATATAAGCTCGTCCAGCTGCAAAAAAGCTGCTTTTGTCCTCGGTGCCTAAATCACTCGTGATAAAAAAGTAAACACTGTATCAATTTATTTTCAGGGTATTCGTACTTCAACGGGGTCTGTTCTTTAGGGGTTGGACTTGCTTATGACTCAGGCTCACGGTTTGATGGAGTAATTCATGTGGCACAACAAATAGCCCACATGTAAGTTTTTTTGTTTTTTTTTCGTGTTAAAAGTGTTTCTTAAGCTGTTAAAAATATATTTAAAAAAAGACATTCCTTTGCTGAAAAGAATCTGACTAAACATACATGTTCCCAATTCTTCTTGCTGCTATATTCCACTGTGAGATAAGCGTTCTCTTTCGTGCCGATTCAGCAAAAGACTGATTGTGATGAAACACAACGAAAGTTCAGCTACCAGGCCTTGAAAGACAGGTAAAAACAAAAAAATCTGCAGCTGAAGATACCTGTCAGCAAGTGGTAAAAAATTTTAAGTTATCTTAATTATTCGTATAAACCAGGGGAGCATAGAACGTGCCATGCATGCAATATGCGTGCGTTGTTATTTGTCATTCTGGGCTACGGTGTAACGAAGCCATCTGTAAGGGATTGAGCCAGACATCAACATGACAACATGCACAAGGACATCGCTTTGGTAGGAAGGCGACAAGCCTCCTTTCCTCAGTCGTCGCCTGAGTAAGCAATCTTTTGTAGCCACGTCGGCTTGCGTTAACAGTGCAACATGAACCGTACACTTGTCCAGCACCTACTCTACACCAAGGTAAAGTGGAACGAGCTGGTTTCATCTCACGGCTGCTTTCGGGAAAGATCTGGCCTATCGCGTCCCGCGAACCGTACCTCCGTTTATTGTCAACATTCTTAGCGTTACAACACAATGCTTTGAGTGACTCTGCGTGAGTTCAACACACGACACACTCACGCACTCTTTCCGTGTTCATAAGTGATCAAGACTAGTTTAAATGTATTCAGGAGCCGTGACGTCGTAACATCACGAAGGGTGCATGGCTTCGTCATTCGAAGGGGGTGGTTATCATTTGAGCCCATTCTCGTTTCGCCCTTTTCATTTGGCCCTTCTCAAAACAACAATTCTCAAAAAGATCTTCTCTTTTGGACCTGTCGCATTTGGTCCTTTTCCGTTTCGTCCTTCGCATTTGAACCTTCCTCATTTGAGTCCGTTCTCGCTTCGCCCTTTTCACTTGGCCCTTCTCAAAACAACCATTCTCAAAAAGATCTTCTCGCTTTGACCCGTCGCATTTGGCCCTTTCCCGTTTCGTCTTTTGCATTTCAACCCTCCTCATTTGGGCCCGTTCTCGTTTCACCCTTCTCACCTGGCCCTTTTCAAAACAGCCATTATCAACAATATCTAGCTTTGACCCGTCACACTTGACTCTTTCCATACCAAAATCGTTTTCATTTCGGGTGATATTAATAAATACATTGATATATTTTGTGTGTGTGTGTGTGTGTGTGTTTGTGTGTGTTGTGTGTGTGTGTGTGTGTGTGTGTGTGTGTGTGTGTGTGTGTGTGTGTGTGTGTGTGTGTGTGTGTGTGTGTGTGTGTGTGTGTGTGTGTGTGTGTGTGTGTGTGTGTGTGTGTGTTTGTGCCACGTGCGTGCCACGCTACCGGCATCCGGTCGTGTATCACTACTACGTGGTGCACGTTAAAGACCGAAAGGCTAGCAGTTGTGCTGCACTGGCCATATTTCTCATCTACAGCTGAGGCATCAGTCGCCCATTAAGGCTGACCAACATTCGGCAGTACAAACAAGCATAGAACACAAATATTACAGTTAGTGTCTTTGAACAAAGGTGTCTGGATGTGGGTCGCATGTTCCGGAGTTCGATTCCTCGTGTGCCGCTTGATAAATCTCGGTGATTATGATTAAGTATGATCAATTATGAATATTCATGATCAAGTAGTTGTGTATGCCTTCTATAAACGTCTTGCTCTGGGATATGCATACTTTATGTTGCGTTGAACTGTGTGAAACGGCTTTTCGTTGCACTGGGCCGTCAGGCATTTCGCGAACAATCCAGTCCATAAACACATTCTGTGCTAAAAGACAAGTGACTTGGAGAAGGAACGCCAATACGTACCTACCGGTAGAGGACTCGATTCAGGTTCTACGGTACTAGAGCGAGTGTTTGTCCGTCAGGCTTTCACAACATCGTCTCTAATCATTCAGATATCATCTAAGAACATTTGATCCAGCCGCGTTATACCAAAACCTCGTAGATAGCAGGGTCGTGGTGCTTGAGTTTTATGTCACCTATCGGTGTCCAGCGCAGGGCAAATTGGACACAAATTCAACTTTAACGTTTGGGCACGATTTGTGTTTAGTCAACGAAAACCACTGACGCAACACTGCTATCTAATCTGAGCACCGCGCTGTCCCTCGTTAGAGTACTTAAAAAATTTAGCGATGCGGCCTTGTCATCTAAGAAATGTTTTGTTCTGCTATCGCTTGACTCCACTGTTAAACTTATTTGTTTGAGGTTGGAAGTAGAAGGAGGTAACTGAATAAGGAAATCCAATCTAGTAGGGCGTAGAGCGGGGTATACCAAATCACCATTTGTGTACACAAAAGCATACGCAACGCAGTTGAAAACATTGGTGACTTCAAGATACGTAGCATCAAACAAGGTAAAAACAGCAGTTTTTTCGTTAGGCCCACGTTGCGAGGGAAGACAAACATCCGCCGGATGGGCAAAAATATGCTACTCGTCTAAAGCTCCTAACAATGTTAGGTGCATGGAGATCGATAATCAACTTGCGTTAAATTTTTAAGGCGCATTCACATTTGCAAGTCGCGTCATTCAAGCGACCAATTTGGTCGCAAAAACGAAATCCCCAAGTAGGCAAAGCGACCGGTTTGTAGCAGTCGCTTCCAGATCGATTTTTTCGACCGGTCGCCGAGTATCCCGGCGGCTGATCCGATCAGCGGAGCCTTGGATGTGATGTAGTCGTGCGCGTCGCGTTTGTTTTCATCCGGCACGCCGAACTTTGTGGGGTAAGCAACCAACCTGTCCGTCTAACGCCTCGGTTCGCAGTAGCGGCCATGGATTGAGCGCCGTTGAGGTATCTGCGTCGGCTCTGGTCAGCGCTGTGAAAGACTACACAGTTATGTCTTAACGTGCGGCAGAAATGAGGAAAGTGAATACGAAAATAAAAAAAGCAGCAAAACGCGAACCCGAGCTGTGGCGGGAAGGACGTAGTCGATGACGGCTCCCGAGAGCTTCTGAGAAGCGACTTAATGGTAGCGACTCGCCGATCGCCCGCAGTGTGAACGTCGGTAATCGCTTGTCAAATCGCTAGTAGAAACTGTAAACACGCCTTTTTTCGAACTTTTTCTTCTTTGTGTGTGTATTGCGCCCACTCAAAAGGACGACGGAAAATATTAATTACACACCTGATCTTCACTGTAAAAAATGAACCGTCAAAATTACGGTAAGTTGACCGGCATTCTGGCTGCCAGCAACTTCTCGTAATTTATACGGCAGACCGTAAATTCAAATTTACGGTCTGACCGTCATCTCCCAGTGAATTAAACGGTCACAGTAAAAAAAGATACCGTTAATTTCACGGGGGGATACTGAACAGACCGTAAACGAGATTTACTGACTGCCGCTAAGATCACGGCATGGTGGCAGTTGATTTGCCGGTCAACTGACCGTTAATTTAATGGTTACCGTAAAAATGTTGACCGTTCAGGTCACTGCCGGTTGACCATTGTAAGAAGTAAATTGAAGGTGCAAAATGCTGGCACAATGAAGCGCTCAGCACTTCGTACAACATGTCAAAAAGATTGCAGAATTCGACAGAATTAAGCATTGTCGGATTCTATCATCTTCCCACCGCATTGTACGACATGCTCAGCGTTTCACCGCATATGTTTCGCTGCTTCAATTTACTTCCTACTACTGGTCAACAGACAATGAATCAAACAGTGAGTCATGAAGTTTCCTTAGGTTAGTCATTTTGTGCCTGTAAAATTTGTGGCATGCTGTATGTTGTAATTGGAGAGTGGTCTTCATGTCTCCAATGCAATCACTGTGTATGTACATGCAAATGCAGTTAAGCCAGAACACTGCATAAATAATGTGTTGGATAGAAATAGAAACAGCACATTTATTTACTTGGATGGTGAGACCCCAGGCCCAAGTACCCTTTGATCTGGAAGAGAAAGAAACCCTTTATGAATATAATATATATGAATATGCCAAAAAAGGAGCCATTTAATAGATATGTTATATAATGTCAGCCACGCTTTATTCGCTGTGCAAAGAAACTAATGATGCCGATAGTGCTTCCAATGTTTGAAAGAAGTTTTATGTGACAACTGAATACTATAACTTAGCTTCCGCTAATCAAGTCAAACTTCATTATATCTCAGAAGCTATATATTAGCTTCGTAGTACATGTATTCTGGTGTTCACGAATACCATTTCAGTATCTCTGCACAGCCCCGATATACCTGGGCAAATGAATGAGAGGATATGGACAAAGTTTGGCAAAGAGTGCTGCACTAAAATACAGCTATTTGATGGGAAAGCCTAATATTCACTTACTAGACATTTTTCAACTTAGGAGCGGAGTGAGTTTGTTTTCAAGGTCAGGGGTCTACATTAATTACACAGCTCACATAGAAATTTACTCCTCTTGTTCAACTAGTTAAGCTGGTTGACTGTTAAGAGTCACCCATTTCGGCAGTGATGCTGTTCTAACGTAGAACTAGACTTTCCCCACCATCACAGAATACAATGCTCTTGTCACCGTAAGAGATATGAATACTCAGAGCGAGCTGGAAATGTCAGGCTTAGCTTGCAATACAATCTATGTGCACTGTGCCAGGTGTTGCTACAGATAAACAAATGGTGACAGCAGTGTTCTCAGCACTTCAGTTTGAGATGATATTCAAAATAAATATGGACAGCTTGGGATGCAGCCACCACTTACATACTTCTCATATCATAGGCCTATATTTATCATGTATAAGATCCATTATATCTACAGTGCCGTCATTTCTTCTAAAATATGACTACATGCTAACCATGTCTCATTTCTAGCATCACATAGACATTGTTTTATGTAACTATAGGCAGTGTAGTAAAGCTATGTTCCAGTTATAAGTGAAGCTAGGTTAGGTTATGTTTTAACACAATAGCGTTAATGCTCCCATGCAGCAAAAGATCCGGCGTCCAGCGTCGGCGCGTCGAGAAAATTTCACAATGTCTTGCGTGCATAAGGAATCCCATGCAATTCCATGATCCCTTGTGCATGCAAGCAATTATAGGATTCCCCTCCCCACTACTCCAATCTCCTTCCCCACTGCTACCCTCCCTGCCCCTGCCTCCCCTCTCCTCCTCCACCCCCTGCCCTCCCGCTATCGTGTCATATGCTAAAGCTAAACATAAATGTCCCCCAATTGTTTTTTTCACAAAAGCAGTTGGGTTTTTAGATATTGCCATACTTACCAAATTTAGACCCAAGTGCCATTGCTTGTGGCTGCTGAAATCTTCCTGATGCAAAGACTTTGTGTTGAATGAGCCTTGAGCCCCATGTTGCGTGCCTTGTCCCCACGTAGGATGACCGACCTTGTGACTGCACACAATTCAAACAGAACAGAATTGGTAGAAAACCGCACACTAAAACAAATCAAGGAAAGTAACTCCAAGCTATTGCTGAAGTGATGTGAACAGTCTAAGTCATTTCAGAGCACCTTCTGGACCAGCCAAAAATCTATTTTCAAGCAGCAAAAGAAACTTTTGGAGCACGAACGCACACCGTGTTCTCATTCATTCCGTTGTGAATACTGCATTAAGATTCATCTGTTCACCTGTCAAAACCAGAAGACAATGGCTGCTTTCCTTTCCCACCCCCACGTTACCACCAGTAGTGTCAAAGTTCAAGAACAAAAATTGTGTAATTTAGTAATGCACATCACTTGCATTTAACATAAAGATTTTTATGTTTATTCTAACATGTAAATCTAACTAGTAATATATCAGTTCAAGAAATATTACTACTTGATTTGTCCGCACTGTTATTGACAGTGCTAACATCTCCATCATTTAATCCATGTATTAAATAATATATATGTCCAATTTTGTAGGCCATTCTAGTGCGTGAACTTTTCCGGGAGACCCCGTACTAGCAAACCACTTTGTTTTTTTTTTAAGTTTACAGCAATTTAGAATTTTCAGATCAGTATTTCACAACTTCCCTGTTTATTCAAAGACCCGTGGACCATATGTTCAAATGAGAACTTTCACCCCCAAGCATGTGGCTGTGCTACAGCTAAACGAGATATGCAGAATTGCAGTGTGAAACCTGTGGTTATCACCTCTCTGTGGTGCACAAACGTATGGTGAAAACGACACCCAATGAAGCGGGCTAACTAACTAGATTGAACAGTCATGCATAGTGCCAAAAATGACCAAACTTGAGTCCACAGCAGCAATTTTACAAAAGTAAAATTGAATAGTATACTGCCCAGAGCAGCAATAAGTTTTGATTTGCTCAAGCCCACCGTGATGGTCCAGCCATGAAGCAGGGCCTGATCAATTGGTTTCTATATTGATGGGATGAATTAACTTGTGGTGCAATGTAGGCATGAGCAGCATCACAGCAATGTAAGAAAGAAATTTAGGCAAGCTTGATTATGCTCATAAAGACTACGAAAGCTCAGAATGTGTTGGGCTCACTCAGACGCATGCTGTGTGTGGTCATGGACAATAGATAATGGTCATGTGACCATCTGACTATGATTTGGTTCGCTATTTGCAGCATAGTCAAGTGACCACACACTGATGATGGTTATGTGATCCCGCAAACAATGTGATCACCATTGGCCCGCTATTCCCAGCATGGTGACAAGCCGGACGGCCCCCACGAACAATGGTGCACAAAATGAGTGCAAAAAATGAACACAGGAAGGAGGAGACAGGACAAAGCGCTACTTACAACCGGATGTTTTATAAGGATAGGGGAAGACAAAGATAAAATTGAGACTAAAATCACAGAAAGAAGAGAAGAAAGAAAAACAGAGTAGAAGTAAGAAAAAGTCAAATTACAAAAAAATGTGATCACAAAAATATCATAAAAATAATAAGGCAAAGTCTTAAGTGAAAAGCTGGTGGAAAATAAAAATAAAATAAACATTAAGGCAGAGGAAAGGAGTCTTTTGAGCTAATTTTGTGTACTATGTTTAACCTACTCGGCCATCAAATGATTTTGGAACAGTGGTGACTAGATGCCATGGATCATGGCTAAGTGACCACCATTTACTCGCTATTGCAACTGTCAGTGTGACATGTCAGTCGGTAGAGTGTTATACCCCAGTTACACGGCCATCCATAACTACAGTTAAGCTAAGTGCAGTTACTCTAAACTGGAGTTTTGCACAGTTACACGGCTGACCAAGCTGCGGTTAGCACAAAACCATGGTTAGCGCAAATTGAGCTCCACGATCTCAGTTTGGGCTCGCTAACTGAACTAAAGATGGCGACGACCGCAGCACTGCCATCTATCGAAGCGCTAGCTATTTCGGAATGCCAGGGGACACACCTAGAAAAGAACTATGGGCACACATCTTGCGGAAAAAGATATGTCTCGGTGGCGTTGCAAGCGCGCGATGCTTGGGCTTTTGCGTCGCTGCCGAACTGTATGTAAGGGATTTGGCGAGCGACGGCGACGAGAGTCAGCGACGCTCCCGTCGCTTTCATGCGGTCTGCCTCGTCGTGCGACTGACCGAGCGAGAGCGAAGCCGGACGCGTCGTCGCTCGCCAAATCGCTTGCATGCGGCTCAAAACAACTCTCTTGTGTAGCGTGCGCTAACGCGTGCGCTAAAATTGCTTACGGTATTCTAAAACTCCCTAATGAAGCGCATACTCGACCAACGTGGTTGAACCCTTTGGACAAACGCGGCAAACAAACATGGTTGCTCACGCCGTCGCCTCACTAAAGCGAGAGAAAGAGCCAAGACCGACAAATCGCCAGAATGTGCAGCATTAATCCGAAACTATCTTTGGCTGGGTCTCAATCGCATATGCTTCTTTCCCGAAAAGTTGCGCAAACGACGATCGCCAGCCGGTCAGAGATCCTACCCGTGAATATGCACGTGGTCCCGGTTTGTCGGTGTCGGCTCTTCTTGTTTCTCGATCTTGCGGGCCACGGGCAAACTGCTCTCAAATTCGGATCGTGCTTGCAACCTTCACATTCAAAAGGATACCCACTTTAAGTTCGGACCCGCCAAACACCTCGAGTACTCCGCCGCCGAGGCCGCAACATGTCTTCCAGCATTCCCTTCTGCAAACTTTCTTCGCTTTCTGTTGTCTTGCTTGGAAAACAAAAGGCGAGGCGCGAGCTGCGCGAGCCGCGAACACGTCAACACCACGCACACGCGAGAAAAAGGAGAGAAAAGAAAAGCGAGAAGGAGCAGCCAACAGTTGCGAGAGATGACGCAGGCGCAGAAGGCGCCTAGCGATGGCCCAACACATCACGTGCGCACCGCGCATGCGTGTGGAGCGTGGCGTCTAGTTGCTATCGGTGGTCCGTTTCATTTTTGTCGCCTCTGTGGCTTCTCTCCTTTCCCTTTTCACTGGAAAGAAAGAGTCAACATACCGTATTTGTTTTTACGGTGAGCGCCCCGTGATACTTACTCTCAGGTGGCTGTTTATTTTACGGTCATTTTTTACAGTGCTGCCACAGCGCTGTCTCATTCCGCACGATAACTTCCGTCTGCTATGGTCACCAAATTTCAATAGACGCAAAAGTGAACAAAGAGTCTGAAGCCAGCTACACGCGCGTCATTTTCCAAATGCGGCATGCTATCAACGCGGCAACGCTGAATTAAGTTCCAAGCTTGCTTCCAAACACACCGCACTTCGCTCACTACGCGTTCATGACATAGGTCCAGGGTCCTCTTCCGCTCGTTAGAGCATTGGAGTGCATCTTTCTCTGGGTCGTACACTTGCCGCTGTGGGTGCGCTCGGTTGTGGTGCCCGAATTTAGTATTTCAAGGGTGCCCTGGCAAGATCTTTTGTTGCATGGGCAGGTTGACGTGGCCGGGTACCGATTAAAGAACGACGGATCTTTGTCGTGTTCTGTACAATTTTGCCAGAGTCCGCAAAGCCAAATTTGCTGGCTCTTGTGAGTCATTTTTTCACAGAGTAGAAACTAATGGTAGGATAATATCTTTGCAAAAAAGTCCGGCTTTATTTTTGCAATTTCAAATTGATTCAGTGAGAGTATAGAGTGATTCCAAGCAAGATATGAAATTGACCCAACAGCAACCTTACAAGCTTAACCCCATGGGCTAGTGCCTTCACCAGATTTCGACACCGACTGTAAACGAACAACCTAATTTGGGCTATTATTAGCCGGTGGCGCTCTACAATTTTCGGCTCTCCTGTCATCCGCTCTTGACTTGTCCTCCCCAGCAGCCGGTCATTTATTAGACCACAGAAACGTCATGAGGTTACAGATTTCAAAAGCATGTGAGAACAGGTTTGTGAGGGAGGGCGTAGTTCACAAGAAGTGTAGTTAAGGTGAATAGAGCGCGTCCTCGACTGATGAGTTAACCGCATCCAAAAACGTAATCACACCATTTTCACCAGAAGACGTCACAATAGTGCCATTATGTCGCCGGCCAGGATCCTGGCAGTGGAACAGCACTGTTGGTCTATATGGAAGGCGCCTGTTCTCCTGCAAGACGCTTTCTAGCTTGACAGTCCACGGAAGCTTCGGCAGCCGGAGTTGTGACGTCACGACGACCGCGACACTCGCGTTACCTGATACTTTAGAACTTTTAAGCCGAACCGCCAGGATCGCGACATCCAACAGCATGGCACTCCGGCTTCTGTGAGATCAGTTGTTGCTACATTAAGGTCACCTTGGATGCATGAGTTGAATAGGGCTCCAAACTTGAAAGTCGATGACCCAACCAAGGCACTTCTTATAGTTGTAGGCAGAGGAAGCAAAGCGGCATGGTAATACTGATGATGACCACGCCTAGAATAACGCAGCAATATCTTGAGTGGTAGTGGGTAGACGGTAATGTGTCAATGAAAACACGGGGTATTAAACGGTTCTGGCTATATAGAAATTATTAGAAAAATAACAGACAATTAAAAATGAACACTATTCAATTCTCATAGCGAATCAAATGGGGTGATATTCATTTCGCTATTCAAACGCTAGAAATAATCGCAACCCTAATGAGCAGGTATTTTTCCTACTCTGCTCCCCTCCCAGAACTATAATTTCATAGTTTTTTATTACTGTGGCTTGTTGTTTAGCTATTTCGACAAGTTTGTTTTGCTAAATACATTTCGTAACTTTTTTCCAGGCTGGGCTCTCCGTGGGATACAACTAAAGACTGCCCAGAAGGCAATAGAACATTAATGGCCTCACCTGGTACACCCCACCGTTTATCAAATTGCACGGAAGAGGCCTTGCGTAAGACATACAACGAGCATGTGTAAGTATTTTATTTGATAAATCCGACCATAAATGTTTGAATGGCAAATGTATAGACGTTTGCCTTGAGTTGAAATATCAAGTCAAGTTTTGTGTGCTTAACACACTTAAGAACACTTAAGACAAAAGAACGGCGGACACTTCTTTCAACTCGCAACAACACAAATACAGTGAATCTTTTAGCGGAGTTTTTTGAACACACCCCTGCCCAGAAAAGGAAAGAAAGAAGAACTTGGGAGCGTGTTGGTTATTGTATAAAGACTGTCGTCTTTGCGCAATAACCAACACGCTCAAAGTTTATCTTTTACGTGCTTCTTCGGACTGGGGTTTGTAGACACGTACAATCAGAATCGCTACTGTCTCGTACGCCGCTCGCTTTCATTCCACCTTTCGTTCTGTCCGTCTCGACTTTTGCGATTGTTGCTCTCCTCGGCTGCATCCGGCCGCTGCGGTAGAAAGTTCAGATCGCCCCTCGCACGCGATCGTCTCCGCCGAGACAGAGGCGATGTCGTTGTCGAAAGTTCCAACACAATCTCCACCGAATGGGCGCGAGCACATTCTAGAGTCAGTCATTTCTAGAAGGTAGATAAGTTGCACTAGCCTTCGCCGAATAATACCGCGATGTACGCGAATCCCGGTTAAACGCACCCTTGCATTACGTCCATAAAAAGCATCAACCTTGCAAAGCTTCCAAGGCAGTCGTGGAAGTGGCTCTTTTGAATGAACCAACTGGCCCACACGGGGTGGTGGGGACTGCTTTTGGTGACTGGCGTAAGCAGACTTAAGTTCACAGAGGTCTTCCGCCCCTCACGTTCCCCAAAACAAATTTAAGAGCCGTTTTCGTTTTCGACAGAGACCTCAAGTGTCACCGGTGTCGAAGCGAGTGGCTCCCCTCCCTCTACGGAAGTTTCCTTCCCCAGGCAGTGGTGCCAGATTGCCTTCCCGCTATTCGCTTGAATTGTTTGCACTCTATTTTTCACGAACGTCTTTCATCTGCATGGCACTCCTTAATCTAATGTAGAGAGATCATGGAGTCCGTCCAGAAGTGGACTTTATCAACTTAGATTTCGAGGTGTCTCCATACGTAATAAAACAGCCTCGATCCAATAAAGCTGGCCATGAACTCTAATCTCGCAAGGCAGGAATTCCTTCGGGGGCGACACGCAGCACTTAGCCAGTAAGAGTGTCGCGGTGTTTTCTCCGGTGTCATCCGGTGAGCAGATGAAGATGACGGATCCGTATGAGGAGCTGCTGGCATCCGAGAACACGTGCAACATTTGACGTACAACCTTGCCCTTCAGCTCGCTGTCGTAGAACCTGGGCACATTAATCTGCTGAAGTGTGGTGAGCTGGTCGCGCCAGTTGTTCCTGCCGCTCATCAGTTCTTCCGGCTATGTATCGTCCTAGCTCAGGCTTAGCTTGCAGATTTCCTTAAACAAGATCTTGGCTCGCACCACGAAGGGGGCGAGAAACCAAGTGGGTCATACGGGCGCGCCGTCATCTGGAGTACGAAACGCTTGGCGTTTCTTCGTTGGTGGGAAAACTCAATTACGTGTTCTGCCAAAAGGAAAGGATGTCTCCATTTGGCTTGCACGCCAGACGGAGCACCTTAAACACACCTGTCTGTTGTCCCAATGGTCTCTCATTGGGACCCTTGTTTTCAAGCATTTTGGTCAAGGTTGCGCTGCTGGAGCCCAACTTATGGAGTTTCATCTTCGCTGCTCCAAATATCTCGAACGCCTCGTTGCAGAACGTCCGGGAGTCCTCTTCACTTTCTGCGCCCGATGTGTGAGCGAAAACCAACGAGGTAGACGGGCTTAGAGTGATAAACTGGTATCCCGTTCACCAGGGCAAAAGTGACCCCAACACCCCTCTGGTTGCCGCCATGTTGTACAATATTGACCACGTCAACGTAGACCGATCTACACAGTCGCTCTGCTGTCTTGGGGATGTGCTCTCCATATCTTTGAAATAATGTCGCAGGCTTGCGGCCAACAAAAAGGGGCTGGACGTGGCTCCGAAAATGACTCTCGTCATACGCCAGACTTCCACCTCAGGATTCGTCTGATTCGGTTGAGATGGTTCTTTGTACCAAAGGAAACGCAGAGCATTGCGATCGTTCGGGTTTACTCCAATCTCAAGGAAGGCCTTTTCGACGTTCGCAACCTATGCCACCGGGTGTTGCCTGAAGTTGAGAAGCAGGCTAACAGGGTCTGGGTTCAGGTTTGGACCGCTCTCCAGGTTGTCGTTTAATGATTTGCAGTTCGCTCCGTGCGAAGACGCGTCGAAAAGAATCTCGTCTTCGTCGTACTGCTGTCCTCTTGCAGAACAGACTGGAGAGGCATGTAGGACACGCGTTCACCCAAATCCCCCTGTCGAACCTCTAAGCCGTTCCGTTCTTGACGTAAAGTCAGACTGCCTGATCATATCGCTGCATGAGCTCAGGATTCTTGCTCAACCTCTCTTCGCTGGCTTTCGAGTCTCTTCCAAACTGTTTCTCGATTGCGATCCAAGCTTTACATCAGGTTTCCAAGGGAAGCTCACTTCGTAACTTCAATCAGATTTGGTAATACCTCCTCAAAGCACCGCATAATGTCTCCTCGGAGTGATTCTGGACCTCTGCGTCCACGACTTTCAATCATCAAGCTCCCAAAAGCCTCTTAAAACTGCCGTGTTCTCCTGGTCACTCACAGGCAGCTCTGAGGACGGTCACTTGAGAACAGTTGACAACAAATTAAGTCGCCTGGAAGCGTCCATGTACTGCCAAACCAAAGGTGGTCTCCACTGCCATCAGGTTCTCACTCAGTCGACGGACTCTTCCCGTAACGCATCTCCAATAGTGATTTGATCCCAAGAGGATCCCTACTCCGTTGCACTCGAGTCTCTTCAGGTCGTCGCCCACCGTTAGTCCGAGCTCTTCCATTTTCACAAGGACGGCCTCGTCGGGGCTTGGAAGTTGTTCACAGATAGAACGTGTCTCGAGGGTGTCTATCTCGTATGCCTGGCCGTCTTGATGATTACTCAAAAGCACTTGCACTCTATGGTGGTTTGTTCGCTCGTCATGCCACCGAACACTCTGGCGCTCAGAATCTCCGCCCCGAGAAGCATTCAACCAAGACCCTCGACACCTCCTTTGTAATGAAGGAGCGCTGACTACCGCTGTCGAAGAGAATGCGGGCCAACTTCCTTCAGTTCCTGCTTTCGACCCACGCGGTAATTGTTTGCAGAAGGGCAGCCGATTGGTTGCCCTTCTCACTCACATGATAGTGCTGAGTGGTGTCTTGTCTTTCCTCCGCGTTTCATTCAATCTGCTGGCAGCTCGTCCCGGCAAGTAGTCTGGATCACACATAGTAGATGCATGCCTCCCTCGACACCTGTCAGAACAGATTGTGCCTTGACAGATTATCGCCATGGGGTTCGGCTTTGCGCACAGGAAGCACCTCGTGTCGGCCTGCAGCATGCGCTTCTTTTCATTGAAGTTCGATCTTCGCGTTGTAGCCTGGAGTGCTGTGCGGCTTTGATTAGCAGACAAAGCACCCCACGCTCTCCATCCTGTCATGCAAGGCCGTAGCGGTAGCGTTCCGAGTCTTAGTGTAGTTTCTGCACCAATTATATTCTGGCAATCGTTGCTTGCCGGCATTTGAGATATCGATCAGTCGTGAACGAACCCAACACTTATACTTTTGACTGCACACACTCGTACAAACAGGAGGGCCACTGTCTCGTACTTCGCTCGCTTTCATTGCAGCTTTCGTTTTCTTCGTCTCGACTTTCCCGGCTCTTGATCTCCTCGGCTTCATCCGCCGCCGCGATACGAACTTCAGCTCGACCTCGCGCGCGACCGTCTCCGCCGAGGCAAGCCGATGCCGTTGTCGAAAGTTCCAACAATATCATCGATATATACCATGTTGTACTATTAACTTTAATACTGTGTTCTACTGCTTTCGAGCATTTTGCGTTCCACTTCTGCACCGCGACCTCAATAGACGGTTTTAACATAGATGTACTGGAGGCTACTGTACGGAGCGGTATGGCTACAGTGTGCTCACGCTGTGACTTCGAAACATGCTCTTCAGCACGCATCAGGAGCCGTACCACCGGTAGCCTGCTGTAACGCTATGCCAAAGCTTTCTAATGAGTTATTAGTATTGATAAATAGATTTTCTAAAAAATAATACACGAGTTAAGTTCCCAGATCACAAACATTTAAAGCAAATTTCGTACGCTACTAAAAAATTGAAAAAAAAGTATAATACACGTAGGGCATTATTCCGAAGCAGGAATAGGAAATATGTTTTTATCTGATCCATCTACGTCAAACAGCGCGCCACGGTAGCCGAGGCAGCCAGCCGCAATGCGTGGAACTTGACATCGACATAGATGCGGCGCCAACTGATCCTTTTAGTAATGCAGCGGATGGTGAACACATACAGCGATGTTATATTTAAAGCACGCTTTAATTTTCGTCTGATATATAATTTATAAACGTATACGAACAATCTGGCAGACATCTTAATTCTCCACGTTTGCAGTGAAAACGGCAGGGCTGTTCACGTACCTACTGGACCAGAAATCTCCAAAGTACTTCGCTGGTCGCATGATCCCTAGCAGTTGAAACACGGGCTATTGCGATATGTTGCTGTCAATGCCGCCTCCGTGATGTCTTTCTCGCATGTTCTCTGGTTTATTTTTAAATCTCTGGCCTGGACATAAAGTCTCTTATTATAATTATTATTTTTTTCCTAATTTACATTTAACGATTATTTGTATGCGATAAAATCTCCATCCATACAGGTCGTTCGAGCAGCAAGCGCGTGCATGACCTATCTTTTACGTCACTTTGGCTGGTTACTTCCCACAAACGTTACCAGATCAGCCCAGTTCGCAGCCTACAGACACCGCTTCTAAAAGCATTATACCCGCCCCCCCCCCTGGCCGCCTCCCGTCGTTTCACGCCACCGTTTTCGGGATTGCTGGTCGGTAACTGCACTGTGTTTTGTGAAATACATAGGCGTTTTTTTGAAGCACAACGTCTTGATGGCGTTTCACTGAAATCGGCGTGATACGCACCGTTTTGACACGAAAATATAGTTGGCGCTTCAAAAGACGGAAGCGGATCTAGTAGGGCAGAGGTAATACCCCTTTCCGCGGAGTTCGAATAACAGGCTAATCGGTAACGCAGCCCCAGATTAGAGTGACTAAAATTTGTTTGCTTGCGCCCAGACGCAGCCGACGCTACGTTCATGGGACCAATCAAACAGCGGCATATAGCATAAGTCACTGGGCCTTCTTTGTTTATGATTGGTTCAGCGATGATAGACATACAGGTACGACGAGCACCATGATAATTTTCTGATTTGAGCCCAGTACAAGTTCCATCATGGTTGCATCGGTGCATCTGGACGTACTGGAAACGAATGTATATACGGCGGCCAAGTGCAAAGTGTGATTGGCGCATTGGAGCGCAGGAAAAGCACACACTGGCAAAGGCAGCGTACCGAACGCGCAAGGAACGACAGTGACGGGATAGACAAGCGCTCGCAGGCCATTGGTTGAGATCGCAAGGAAAACAAAAGCACAAGGGTGCCTCTCGAAGATAAACAGACGCACGAGGTGCGCAAAGAGCGAACGACCATGACGCACCTGACATAACCGCCCACTTGCTTCGCTCTCGTGCAGCGCCATCTGACCTTGTCGGCTTAGTTGATAATTCATGGTGTAGCTCCGCGACTACTAAGAAGCTGTACTAACTTTAGAAAAGCTCAATACTCTTTTATCATACACCTGGCCACAGCAAACGCTCCAATCTTTCCCAAAGAATCCAGTCTGTAAACGTAGCCCTTAATTGGGCTTTTTGCGCGTCACGGCGCTTCCTTTGAAAGGTCACAGGACACTCCCCAGGGCCCTGGGTTGGGTCCGATGGCATAGTCATCCGCTACGGCGTGGTGTAAGGTGAACTGAGAATAGTTGCTGAAGCTGGTGAATAAGACCGAATAGTTTTCAAATTATTCGAAGTTCATTTCTGCTTGGTCGACTGGGCCAACTAGCTCACTACTCAGAAGGCGGTCAATTGGCCAGACAGTATTCATCAGTAATGTTCTTGAT
This sequence comes from Ixodes ricinus, assembly GCA_037355805.1. Classification (NCBI taxonomy): domain Eukaryota; kingdom Metazoa; phylum Arthropoda; class Arachnida; order Ixodida; family Ixodidae; genus Ixodes; species Ixodes ricinus. The sequence goes on from JAZHYW010007565.1 coordinate 85,070, forward strand.
TAACGGCACTTTATTATAAGCCAATATGATCTGCGCTTTGTTAATGTGGTAGATACGTAGATCACTCTCAGCTCGAGTGATTTACCGGAGCATTTACTAAACGGGTTTTCAATATCTCAGGGCGGACTTTGCGCCCTTCGTGTTGATTTTCCTGTTTTTGCACGTTCTTGTTCTTTTGTGGAGAAATTCGAACGTTTAGATAAGCGTGAGCTAACCACGCTGAAGGTGTTTGTAAAGGACACTAAATCACTTTGTGTAATAGTATATTTGTAATCATAACTCAATAAATGGGTTCTAAGCGTTCTCAAAAACAAACATTAAATTTAGTGTAACCGATTGCTTTGTTAAATTTAGGTTGAAAGATTGATTACGTCTAGACTACTCCATGAACAACAGAGGGACCGCTAGACGAGGAGAAGCCCTTATCGTTGTCTGACGGCGTTCGACGGTGCCGATTGATCGCTTTATTGGCAGTATAACCTATACAGAGTACATTATAGCGCAATATGGCTCGTAAGCTTAACCACAGCAACGACTTCAACAATCCTCATGCATTTAGTGTATGTGTAGTGAAGATGAGCCACCCACCAAAATTCACATTTCTTGGACCCCACTCCTTGAAACCCCAGAGTCCTGGAAATGACCACGTCTAAGACAAATCATGCTCGCGGGCTCGCATGGCACAAGTGCTATGCTGACTGGCGCCTGTTACGAAATCTATCGCACGTCCTTTGACAAGGTCTCGAAGCGAGATCAAATTCCGCGCAGAGGCAGGACCAGATTTCGCATGCCGCGTCGCTTTGAATGAATCGCTGCATGTGTTGTTTATACGGTATCCGCGCCCTGCGCTATCCTCGATTGATATGTCGATACCTCGGAAGCGAAAAGACCTTCGCGTAGCGACGCTGCAGACATAGCGTAACTAAACGCTGCGGTCTGAGGTCCCTACGACCAGGAACGCTGGCACTTTCTTATGTACACAAGTGAGGATTACAGCACGTCATGTTGTACAGTACCAAGCAAGCTATTCAACAAAAGCGCTTCGTCGCAGTCCAGCAGGCCACCTGAACGTTTACACTCGAGGTACGACCTAGCGCCTGCGGTAGTATGGCGTAAGCCATGGCTTAACGTGCCGCTGGCGTAGTATATTGCCCGGACGGTGTATGCAGGATTTCGCAATGATATTCGCCATTTTGGTGCGAAACCTCGGGAGTATTTGTGATGCTAACTGACCTACTTAACTGCTTAAAATAGAGTGGAAGTTGATAAAGGATCTAATGTGTATGTGTTCTATTTATCTAGGAATAAAAGACGTGTGTTGGAGAGAAATTCCAGAATATTGGTTCGTCTTCTGAATAGAAGCCTTCCAGCAAACTACTTCAAAAACCGAAAGCTACTGTGCTACTCGAAATGTAAATAGCAGTTCACAAATGTCCCGTAAGTAAATAATCATGGCAGGCGAAAGTGTTTAGAAGATTATTATTTGTTTAATGACCTAAATATGCATCATTATTGTTCTTCATTGCAGGTAGGTCATCCGTTACACACATTGATAAAACGCTCCTCAATGTTGGATGGGTTGTTGCTTTGACAAATACTACAGATGCTGCTGGTCTTCGTTATGAAGTGCCAGATGGCACTCCATGTGGAAACGAAAGAGGTGTGCGATATCGCACCTAAAAACATTACACTAGCATCCAAGAATCGTAAAGCCTGACAAGGCTGTGCCACATTAGAGTCTATGAGAGTTCAATGAGCACATGAAGGCATGATAACTTGAAACGACGATGACTTTTTGTTCGCTTTCTTATATTGCCGTTTCATTCCGATTCCGCTCTTCTGTTTAAATGCATTGCCAATAATTACGAAAATGTACTTTTTCCAGATCTGCATTGCTTGAGTGTGCTCAACAGTGCCCAATGAAGACGGAGACTAGCAATATTTACTACGAGACGTTTCAAGAAACTTAATAATCCAAATAAACGATGTTCCGCAAATAGTTTCGCTGTTGGGCGAGTTAGTGAACGTTTGGATACATGGTTTTGCGCAAAAGGACGGACACACGAAGAAACAACACGAGCGCAACTTACAACTGCATTGAGGCGCAACTTACATCTGTATGTTTTCTGAAGGTTTCTCAAAAGGCAAGTTACGCTCGTGTTTGTTTCTCTCTTTCTTTGTCTTTTGCGGAAAACCATGTATCCAAACGTCGTTCCGTTGAGAGAAAAAAAAACGCAAAACACCTACATTAAAAACGCTCCAGAAACTTTACTCAAAATTAATAAAGCTTCGATTAATGAAAACAATTTAATGTTACGTAATCATTTTGAAAACAAGAATTAGCCAATTTTCTCGCACGAAATGCGCATATTATATTGTAAATACAATCATGCCCGCTTCGTACTTTTCAAGAGATCTAATGCTGAAAAGATGCGATTCACCATCACTGAGTTACCCAGCAACTTTACCTTAAAATTTACGAATAAGAAAGGAAAAGTTAATGGGAAACAATTAAATAAACGTTTGATGCTCGAGGAAAATTTGGGCCTAAAAACGCCTAAGGAACAATGCCTGCTTTAGATGCGGTGGTAGACAAACTCTGGTTAATCGCACGTGTCTTTGCGCAGTTACTACACAGCCTATAAGATTAAGAGGTTTGAGCACTCTATTCCTGAAGGCCTGCTCACACATTAGCGCTTGAGTGTGATCGAGTGCGCTGTGTTCGCTTGCAACCGCTAGCGACGAAAGACCGCTGGCACACTGGCGGCATCTACCAGGTAGCCTTGAAACGATTTCGACCTGCGTCTGCTTTCTCATTTTAAAGCATGATATGCTTTTTTACGCTACCCCTGAATCCCAATTTCTTGTCCGTCCGTTCGTCCTCCCGTCCCCATTTCTCACTAAATTTGCCGGGGAATGTGTGTCCCGTGACGTCAGATCACGGACTTCAATTTTCCCGCTAGATTTAGAGGGAAAATTGATATAATGAGGCCTATACGCGAATTCAGTTGTTCGGCTACATTTAGCGGGAAAATAGACGCCACGCGACCTGTACACCTTATGGAAATTGAAGGCACGTGACCCACATGTCAGTTCTTTTCCCACAAAATTTAGCGGGGAAATTAACGTCTCGTGATCAAAACTTCGATTGAGTTTCCCGGCTAACTTCAGCAATAAATGGATGCCACGTGAACTAAACACTAATTTAGTAACCCGGTACAATTAGCGGAAAAATTAACTTATTGTGACCTAGACGCCAATCCAGGTGTCCCTGCTAAATTTAGTGGTGGAAATCGACGTGACGTGACCTGGCGTCACACGACCTATATAACCTTTCAGTTTTCCCGCGAAATTTAGCAGGAAAATATACGTCACATGACACACTACATTCCTCACTAATTGACATTTAATGCATTGTATGCATTAGAGGACATTTAATGTCAAGGTCACTGCCAACATTTTTTTAATAACCATTATTCTACTCCGGGCTTGAAATCATTTCCGACAACGTCATAAGCGACCAATTGTTTCATGAATAGTACGCAGCGTTGTATCTCGCAATTACTGAGAAGCTTCATAAGAAAAGATGTGAAGTGTTCCAAAGGGACCTGATAGACAACACCAGTGTTCCGGTGGATTCTTCTGTTGTAATTGGCTACAGTGAAGCATAGCGCACTTTATCGCACTCAAATTAAATGTGTGGACCAGTCCTGTTAGTTTGTGCAGAGCTAAAATTATGAAAGAACAGTGTTTGAAAAAGGCGAAGGGGATCCACCCAAAATGATCCCGTTTAGTATGGTCCTGCATAAAGTTACCCCTGACGAAATGGTTCCGTACAAAATTGTTTCAATTTGCAAACCTGTATTAAATGGTTCACGTTAAATTGAATGGCAGAGTCGGCTTACTCCTCGAACGACTCGTAATTTCCTGTCTTCTATAAAATTTAACGTACAGAACAGTAAACGTTTGACATTAGGTTGTAAAACCTTAGTAATTTTCAAGATTACATATTCAATCTAGAATACTGCGCATGACCGTAACATGACCAAAGAGGCGAAAACTATATGTACGATACGAATATCGAGAAATACTCATAATAAACAAATGTATCCACAATATTTGACATATGCAACAAAATATTAAGTCGTTTCATATCGCTGCACTGCCTCAAAAATGTGCTTGAGATGAGGAATGATTTTTGATTTCATGAAGGCTTCATTTCATCGGAGCATCCTTTACTGGACGGTCAATTTACCTTGTGTAGCCGATTCAGCCAGTAGATAAGACTAGGGCTGAACGGCGAATAAACGTTTCAACTCGATATTCCTTACTCTCGATTAATTATTTGATTAATCGAGAATATTCCTCCTCCAGTGCACGATATTGAAGAAGTCAACATTTATAAATTTGTTTTCGCCTTTGCTAAATACCTGATGAACGTCGCAGTATGCAAGGTTGATTGCGAATCAACCTCGAATTGTGGTTAATAACAGTTCAAAGCACTCGTTACTCTTAGATTATTACTTCAGCCGCCTAATGCAAACAGGTTCGTAGAATATCCTCCAAAAAGAATGAGCTTTCTTAATTTTCTCAACAGTCTCTGCTGTAACGCTAAACGAGACGCTCGAACGGCGTTGCCGTGGGGCCGGGACACAAGTAACCTTCTGGATTGTCATGGAGCACACCGATCTTGCCCCTACAGTTATTACTTTTAGAAGCTGTATTTCCCTTAACGTTTTCCTCTTCACAGTGCACTCGCCCTCGTGGTGAAGGCGTGCGATTTTACTTTCTTATGTCTCCTAAAAATTTTTTTCAGATTTCCTGGTTAAAAAATTATTCGTGATTGAGGCATTATTTGATTAATCGGTAGGCTAATCGATCAATTGACTGGCCCTATATAAGACCAATCCAACTGTGTTGAAGGAATAAATCCAAGCAGTGCAGACTGTGTTGCAGCCTTCTTTTTGTTCTGCCTACGTGCACGCGTTTGTACAGTGTCTGCAATACGAAGACCCACTGGGAGCGCGTGGCAGGGTGGCCGCCATAGCGGGGGCGCTGCGAGCGCTCCGGACGATCTATTCTGCTTCGAGGGCAGGACGCTCAATCGGGGCTCACCACAAACTGATAAGCGCGTTGCGCTTTAGCTGAGCCCCGAATGAGCATCCTCCCCTCGAAGCAGAATGGAATTGCCCGAGCGCTCGCAGCGCCCCCGCCAGCCACCGCCTCGGCCACACACTCCCAGTGGGTCTTTCATATTGCAGCGCACTGTACTTCTGGTAACTTTCAGTCTTCGGAAGTGCTCTGAATTGCGAGTGAAACAAAGTTTTAAAAATGTAGCTCTTGACGAAGCATAACTAAGTGTCGGGAGGCCCCGGTTGAATGAAATGTGAGAGTCCCCCATTTTTTTTGTGAATTGACAACAACTGACATTTAGTTCCGAGAATGAGTAACAACCGCTCTTGATCTTGAACTACTTGATCTTGATATGTTTTAGAAGGCACCGTCGTGGTGTCAATTAAAAATATTTAGTTACTGTAGTTTCTCTTAAGGTGGTGTTAATATTGCAATGTACGTCTGTGCGAACAATAACACAAACATGTGTATGCCGAATTATTGTACCAGACATACAAACATATATGGTTCTTCGCCTTCAATATGAGGGACAAAAACAATTACGAGAGTCTATTAAGGTTATAAATACAACGGACTACAAATACCTGAGGCTTTATTAACAACAAAAATTTGAAAATGAAGTACATATACGCTTTACACAATCTTTCACGCCCTGTGCTTACGGATTCATCTTTTAACCAAATTATGGTACTTCTATTGATCTATACCTGTGCCACACGGGCAACTAGAATGCCATTTAGAACGAATTACATTTGAACGATCGGCCAATCAGCGCGCAACACTCCGAGCGTGGGCGTTCCAGAAGCGACAAATCGCGATATGATTCGTCGATCCATACAAATGTCATTTGTCGTAAATGGCATTTGAGTGCCTGTGTGGCACGGGTATTAGGTTTAACTTGTAAGTCAGTCGTTTGTATTATATTTTAGTGTCATTCAATTATACGCTGATAAGGACGTCAACACTATTATAAATAGACCTATTAATGTTACTCCACATACTCTCAAAACAAAACTATGCTTGTATTTCTTCAAGAATTTATATCACCAGATAGCAGAATATACGACTGTCAATATAAGCAGGCCAACCTGTTGTAAATACATTTATGTCAAAAAGCCTAATAAATACCTTTACAGTCAAAATTGTCCTGTAAAGTTTCAGTTCAACTACCTCAATTCACTTGCATGCCTTCAGCACAGACGTCCTTGGAGTACGTGGTGCAAAACAATTGCTATTACTCCTTCGAAAAGGTCGTACATGAGGTTGGGCATGAGCTGCTTTGTGACGTCGAAATGCTGAAACCACAAGCATGGGAGACAGTCCATTGACACCGTAGAGCTTTTTGAGAGGTGAGTTGATCGCGATTGATGCCGAGATGCTGGTCTGTATGCTGCTGCATTCCTTACTGTGCACAATTCCTTCCTTCTGAAGACTGGAATTATGGGACTGCAGTGTTATGCAGAAACAGCAGACTCTGCAGCTACTACAACAACACAAATATCCGCCAAATTTGTCCAATGGCAGATTGTCACCGCAAACTGCCACTACCGTGACTTTGACAGTGACAGTTTCGTCTTGCCTTTGGACTTGAAGCCCATTCGTTCTCAGGTGGTTAACGCAACGAAGGAGAATGTAGCAGCAACGTGTCCAGGCCCTCTCGTTCTACATCTTGGTACTTGGCCATCAAAGAGAGGTGAATATTTCTCAGCCCTGAGTGGTTGTGTGGGTGTAGGTTGTGGTCGGTTTGTCTTGCTGCATATCCGACCCGAGAGAATAACACGGAACTAACGGTTTCAACAACAAGAAACGACATTCAACTCTGACAAGGACGATTAAAATACTAAAATAATATCACCAGCGTTCAGGACGGTTCTGGGCCGATTGACCCTCGCGCCGGTTCTGCCTCGCCTTATCTAAGCGAGCGGCGCGAGGCGCGCGTGGCCGGCTGCCGGCCGCCAGCCTAGTGGCCGAATAATGGCCGCGAAGTTCGGAGTCCGGGCAACCATGTGAGCTCGCCCCCACTCTCCCCATCAATGTGGGCATGTCGATGACGATGTCATCTTCGTGGGGTGGGGCGTGCTGACGCAAGAGGTCCGGCCGGCGGCGCTGGATCAGCGCAATAGCCCGCCACGCTCCAGGTCGCGCTCTCCCACTCTGTGTATCCGGGCGATACGTTCGGCGTTCGCCCTGTCTCCGTGAACTGACTGCGGATGTGGGCCGCTTTGCACATTTCATGTACCCCATAAGGAGGACAGTGGAGGCGCAGCTCCTCGGCTGTATATTGCGCAGCCGGCTCTGTGGGGTGGCGCTCCTCGAAGGTTCGACCGCCGAACAGCTTCTAGACGCTGGATGAAGGGCAGCCGTTCTATGGGCAGGGCTGCTCTCTTCATCGGAGGTCCGATGCCCGGTCAAGCGAAGTTTTCCCGCGAGGAGCATTCAGGTGTCCACGGTACGCTTCGGGCGTCGCTGGCAGTGGTCGCACAGGCCGGGTCCGCCGACCTGTCCTGCTGAAGGCTGACGTGGCCCGCCATGACTCTGATATGTGACCATGGCCCGTAACCATCCCCGGCTGACGCGAACTTCCGCGAGCCCGAGCTCCACGCCATTTTGACGGTGGGGTATGGTGCCGGTTGTTGTCGCGAACCATCTTCGTGAAACGAAAAAAAACAAAAAGACGAGGAAGGTGCGTAGTTCCGCGTGAAGTCTTGCTTCCACACCTCCGCAAATAATTGTTGAAATGACGAGTCTAACGTGGGCACTCAATCTCTTCCCCCTTTTGAAAAAGCAGTCCCGTGGAAGTAGAAAACTATCCCCTAAATTGCGAGAGAGGCTAGAAGGGTTAAAGAAAAGATCTTTCCTCTTTAGTGTCATCGACGTTGCAGGTCATACCGCCGCCGTGGTGGACACGAGGGGACTTCCGGAACAGGACTATCATCCTACTAGAAATCTTCTTCTTCTGCTTGAAAAAATCGTTTAAGGTCGGTGGCAAGAACAGGCCCGTTTTTTTTACTAGACTCACTCTGAACTATGTTATATGTGAGTGGTGAGCACGTTCCACCTGTTTGCGAGGGAGGCTGCGAAGCCTCTGAGTGGCGTCACTCAGTGGGTGTGTATGTACGCCGGAGTACAAACTCGCTCACCTCTAATTGCAGGCAACGTCGCCCCGGGTTGCACTGTTCCTTCTGCTGCACTCGGACGACGTCAAGATTTTCTCGAGCCTCTCGAAGGCTGTCGGAAAAGCGCTTTTGTAGGTCCTCTGCAAACGTCACGTAGGAGAGAAGCCCTTCGGACTCTTTAGAAAGGATTGCTGTTAAAAAGCGGAGACACGAGTGTCTCCGCTTTCGGCGCAGACGAAGAGCTTTTCCGAGCGAATCTGCCAACACAAGAACGACGTGTACGGTCAAACTTAGTTTGACACGGGAGCATAGCGCCATCGCATAATATTGCCAATACACTGGACCATCGAATTGACTCCGCAAATGGGAAAGTGGTCGACCACCGATCCCAATTTTCGAAAAATACTTTTCTTGAAATCATGGCAAATTCAGCATACGCCAGGAAACCTAAGCAGGTCCTGGGGCGCATTTCCCTTTGTGCACGCACATAGCCTTCATGACCTGATGAAAAAACTGAAAAAATGACCGCCTCTGTAAAAAAAAAATTAAATATTTTTCTGTTTTTAATGACAAAGAAGGTTAGGATTTGCTCTTGTTCCGCATTGCTTTCAGTCACCCTTGAAGGAGAAACGGAGTTGGTTTTGAAACGTCGGGATTCCTTTCGAGTTTCGGTTGGAGCTACATTTTTCAGACATTAATACTCACACAACCAGGCATATTTCTGCCGTATATGTTCGTGAAGTCGAGGGTGAAAGACGACGGGAAGGAGTGCACGTGACCGGCGGTTGGCCGAAGACACGAGCTGGCGCCATACGGTGCGTGCTGTGCGAGGTTGGGGCAGGGCAGGAACCATGGAGCTGGTCTGGCTGGTCTGGCCCTTGGCGATGCCCGGAGCGGTCCAGCAGCGAGGTTCTGAAATTCTGGCCTTGGCCATGACGATTCCGGAATGGTTCCGCAGCGAGATTCGGGCTGTGATAGCCCTCGACTGCTAGCCTTCGCAGCGCTGGCATGGAAAGGACGGTCTGCAGGCCTCGACACAGACTCTGGCTGCGAGCTCTGAACGACGGGCGACAACCAAGGTCGCCGGCCCCGGACTGCCGGCTCTGAACGACAGGACACCGGGATGTACAGGAATCCCATTCGCTGTCTTCTCGTTGCAGTGTGTCACTTCCTGGGAGACGGAAGCGAAGCGCATACCGATCGGGCGGCGATTATTAATAGAGTGAGAAAACATAAATATTACAACAAATGACGCCCAACGTGGAGCCCGGTCAGTATGCCTCTTCTTGTAGTCGTCGCCAGGGAGTCCGACGGATTTGTTGAGCGGGTTGTTCACTACCGCTAACGATGCCCGTTGAGACAAAGTATGTTACAATTTTGGCGACTTGTCTCACAGCAGAGCTCAGCAGGTGTCTCCTCGATTCGAGTGGACGCGCTCGCTCGAGCACCCCAGAATCGCGGGTGGAAGGAGGAAATGCAACCCTGTACTTTTTATTTATTTATTTATTTATTTATTTACTCGGTGTACCCTCAGGGCAGAAGCATTACAGAGGGGTGGGCAACGGAAGTACAAAAACGCTGAAAATGGTTAGTCCGGCACAGATCATGAATAGTAACTTGTTAGTGCTTCTTTAAAGAGAACAAAATCGCCAATGGTCGCAATGGGTGAGGGAAGGCCGTTCCATTCACGAGATGTTTTTGGGATGAAGGATTTGAAAAGAATATGAGATGGAAGTGGGTATACCAACTTTGCAGCAGTGATCGAGGCGAGAGGATACGTAGATGGGGGCACTGATTAGTTGCTCTTTCAAGAGTGAATTGGCATAGTAAATTTTGTGAAATAAACAGAGACGGAAGATAGTGCGACGAGTGGAAAGAAGAGGCAGTGAGAGACTAGCTTTCATGGATGTGACGCTTGATGTGCGATGGTAGTTTGATAATATAAAACGTGCTGACCGGTTTTTGGATGGCTTCAAGCGCTTATATGAGGCTTTCCGCACCGGGATGCCAGACCGAGCATGCATATTCAAGTTTTGATCGCACCAGTGTTTTATAAAGTAGTAATTTTAATGATGATAGAACTACAGAAAAGTTACGTCTTAAATATCCAATCATGCGGTTACTGTTATTAACGATATATTCGGTGTCAGTTTTCCATGTTAGGTCAGACGAGATATGAACACCTAGATATTTGTAAGTTGATACGTTTTCAAGGAGGTTATTTGAAAGGGAAGTAGGTAGGAGAGAGTGCTGCTTTGCGGGAAATCCTCATTGTCGTACATTTCATAATGTTTAGTTTTATGTGCCAAGCATCACACCAGGAAGAAATTGCATTTAAATCAGATTGAATTATGTGTACGTCAGAGTCATTAGTAATTTCACGGTACACAACACGCAATCATCCGCAAATACGCTTATGGAGGAGGAAATGCTGGTAGGTAGGTCATTTATATATATTAAAGGGATACTTCAACGAAATTTGAAATATTCCCGTCGTGTTCAAAAATAGGTTGGATATGATCCACAATATCCGTAAATGACAATCGCACGTTTGTATTTTGATCCTGGTGGCTGTATTTTTCGTTATAAACGGCCCACTCTGGCAAGCGCTCGGAGAAGGCCCAGCTTAGAGCACGTGACATCCAACGCAATCGTGACGTAGGTCGTCTCAAGACGAGCAAAGCTACGGCGAGGCTGACGTCGAGAGGATGGCCTAGTCGTTCCAGCCACCGAAGCGGCTGCTTTTGTACGAATTTTGAGTGACGGGTTAATCTTCTATAATCTTGTAGGGGGACAATAGCGACTTCTGCGACACACAAAGGGATTCTCGGGAAGAGGGGAGTTCCTCCTTCCCCTCTTCTCTCGTCGTGGCCGGAGGCGAGACGACCTCCGTCACTAGCTGTCAAGGTTCCTAGACGAGCATTACAAACGAGGCGTTAGCGACATCCACCAGGTGCTCTTTGCTAATCGTTTAATTCGTTTTAAAATTCCTTTTCGAGACTTTTTAACAAGATATTGGTATGTTCCATGTGATACTGCTCTTTTGAACACATATAGACCAAAAAATGAGCGCCGAAATTTCGTTGTAGTATCCCTTTAAGACTAAGAGGTACGACAGAACCCTGTGGTACACCGGACTCAACGAGGGGACGATGACGAGTTTCTGTTATTCACAGTTATAAATTCCGATCTGTTGGTGAGGAAACACTCTAACCAAGATAAGATATATAAATCAATACTGAGTAGGCTAAGTTTGTATAGTAGTAGTTTATGCGTTACCTCTATTGAAAGCCTTTCCAAAGTCCAGAAAGAAGCAGTCAGTCTAGAGATCCACGGTCCAGAGCCGAGTGGAGGTCCTGGGTAGCTCCAAAGAGCTGAGTATCGCACGAGAAAGATTTTCGGAATCCATGTTGAAAAGGGCTAAAGAAGAGTTGCACTCCAGGAAACGCGAGAGCTGTGAAGAAATTATGTGCTCCATAATTTTGGAAGGTAGAGCTAGTAAGAGATATTGGCCTGTTATTTAAAGGGGAGAAACGGTTACCAGCTTTGTGAATTGGAACAACCTTCCCTACTTTCCAGTCCTCAGGTAAGACGCCATGATCAAGTGATTGTTGAAACAAAGATGACAAGATGATCAAGGAGTACATTTTGTTATTTTTTAGCAATTTCGCGTTTATCTCGTCGACACCTGATGCCGATGACAGCGCAGGGTTTTCAATAATTTTAAGAATACCGAGGTGTATCAAACACAATTGGTAACATGGGCAAAAAAATCGGAAGATGGTAGTATGGGATGGATTCGGTTTACTTAAGAGATTGCTTAAGACACTGATGAAACATTCGTTGACAGTCATAGCGCAATCTTCACCGGAAATTACCTCTCCGCCTGAATTTTTAAGTTGTATTAAATGTTTGTCGGCAGGGTTGACTAAGTTCCGAAACTGCCTCGGATTGTTAGTGAGCATTGAAGGTAATTTTAGAGCTGAAGAAGTTATTTTAGTTTAATCGACGACCAATTTGTATACTTCAGCTGCCGAATGGTACGCGGCCCAACGTTCAGGAGACATTAATGATTTCGCTGCTCGAAACAAGCGCTTTTTCTTGATGTAGACAGCCTTTTTAACGTCGTATTATACAAAGGTCATTTCGAGTTTGATTTAACAACACGAAAGGGAATGTAGTTGGTGATCAATGAAGTAAATTTATCTTTGAACAGACACCAATTGCCTTCAACCGATAACTCTGAAAAATTCTGCATATAGAGTCAGGAATGTACATAGCTCGCGGTTTATGGATCCATAGTCGGCTGTGGCGTAATCACGGATGTGTATGATACACCCAGCAGAATTGTTCTTAGGAATGTTCAGGAAAAAATCAAGGCTAAATGGTCACTAAGACCTGGAAGATGAGAGATCGGCTCTACGAGGTCCTTAGACGTAGTTAAAATAAGATCAAGAACGTTGGCTGCTGAGGACGTGAATTCCCGTGGGTTCGGATTACTAATTGCGAAGATTAAAATCTGCACAGAGATTTAGGAAATCGTTGCTTTCAAGAAGAATAAGGCACGCAGTAAGGAATATCTTGTGACCAGTTAATATTTGGGTAGTTAAAATCACCAAAAATAAATAGCTGCGAGTTGGGAAACACTTGATACAATCCTGCTAAGTGTGTCATGTCGCAACTCACACAAAATTCATAGTAAAGGTAGGTGGGTGGTAACATGCACAGACAACAATGTTTCTGTGACTTAGTTGGAAACTTACGCATACAATTTCTAAGCTAGATGCTAGGTTAATATGAGATGACTCAATGTAATCGGCAGCTGCAACTAGCACGCCTCGCCCGTCCGCGAATCCCTATCTCGCCGATAGACTTTGTACTGCTTATCACAAAAAAAAGTTCATCGTTATGTATTTTACTAAAGAGCCATGTTTCAATCAGCACAATGATGTCATGCAGAACCAGAATCAAAAGCGGCGCACAATTCATCGCGTTTCTTTATTACCCTTTGGATATTTTTAAGAGAACAGAAACATCTTTCGCCGTCAAGTCTTTGACTGGAAGGCGCATGATTGTTATGACGTTGCTGATTCGTGCACGTGTTGCGGTTGGAGTGACTCAGCACCTCTATTAGTAGCACTGGTAGTACTCGAAATTTCATAAACTTCGTCACTCGTACTGCAGTAGGCGTAGCACTTCTTGTTTAGGTGAAGCCTGTTGTACCTTATCTTGAATATACTATCGGGACTCTGAGATTTTGCGAAATCAAACAACTTCTTGCGCGCACAACGTGTGGCTGGTGCGAAGATCTTCATTGACGGAGACGTACCATGCTTTAGTTTAGCTTTTGCTAAGAGGATGCTCTCTTTAGTTTTGGATGACTACAAAGTTTACCATTACTGGTCGACACTTATTTCGAGAAAACGTCCCAAGTCGGTGCGCGCGAGTGATTCCCTCATCAGAAATGCTCAGCTCAGGGACATTAGAAAGCAGCGAGTGTACTTTTTGCTCAGATTGGGCCCAGGTCGCTGAGGCGAGTCATCTATACCATGAAAGATTAGATTGGTTCTTCGAGAACGATCTTCAAGATCGTCAAGTCTAGCACGCAAGAATGCCATTTCTTTTTAACTTCTTCTAGAACCTCATGTGTAGTGCGTAGTTCATAATCCAGCCTATCAAGAGCATTAGCCTCAGTTTCCACATTCTGGAGTCAGTTAGAGATGGCAGTGATTTTGTCTTCCAACTGCTGTTGATTTGTTTTGATTTCATTTACAACCGTTAGTAGTTTAGACTGACCATCGTGAAGCAGTTTGCACATTTCGTCAAGCTGCTTGTTACGCGTTTCAGGACCGGGGTTTACCTCCAACGTCGCCGCATAGCATCAGCAATTTTACAACATCTATACTCTGACCGACGATCGAGAACAACTCCCGTGGGCATGGGAACACCAAAGAAAAGCGTCGCTTGATTTTTAGTGTACAAAGAATCGATGTTACTAAATGGCATACAGAAGCGAAAAACGTTAGCCGTCCGCATCGTATGGTTGTTCCCATGCCCAGTGAAATCGTAAACGATCAGCCGGTCCTTCTTATCGTGTAGCGCCGCTGATGTTTGAGGTTTTGACTCGCTTTAAAACGCTTGGTATTATATTCACGGAACGAATGACGTGGGATGATCATGTAAATCATATTTTGGTAAGAGTTGTCACGAGTCGTTGGCATATTATGTCGTCATCGCTCCATTCTGCCAGCAAGTGTTAAATTAATCATCTACAACTCTTTATTTCTCTCGCATGTGCACTACTGCCATCTTGTCTGGGGAAATACTACTAATGAAAATTTAAATAAGATACTTGTGCTCCAGAAAAAAATAGTACGAATTATAAGTAATGTTCCATATGATCACCCTAGCAAATCTCTTTTCGAAAGTTTGAATGTATTGAATGTGTATAGTTTATATAAATACCGTTTATGCCTAAGTTACAAGTCCGAAGTCATGAACAATATATGTCATCTTGTCAACCTAGCGTCTTTGACGAGGCGATATCCAATATATTCAACTCGCAACATAGAAAACTGGAAAGTGCCAAATTGCAGAACTACTTACGGTGAGCAGATGTTATCGAATGTATTACCCAACCTACTTAATTATCTGAACACTCAAAATATGGAACTCCTAACATCAACACCGAGAGAAATCCGATCCTTTTTTAAGCGTGTAATTTGATGACTTTGATCGAGCAATGTTCTAGTGTCCTGACGTATGTATAGTTATTATGTCTGTTCGCCATAAGCTTATAATTTATCATAACTTATATAACAGTGCTTAATCATGCTCTCTATATCTCTGAATATGTGTGCTTTTGTTGTGATAATCATAACTTTTTATTGAATTGTTAGAGTTGAATTTGCTCCATTCTGCAATGTCATATTTTGAATTGTCGGTCTGATACATTTCGCTATTTTTGTTAACTGAGCTTGTATTTTTTTTTTCTTTTTTACTTTGTGTTCTTTGTGAGCTGCCACTGCTGCTGATTGTAGGGAGGGGGCCGAGGACTCGTCAAGCTGCATTTATGCAGCTTTTTTCCTCGGTCTCCTTCCATCATGGATGTGATGGAGAAATAAACATTTATTATTATTATTATATACTGCGTCTCTCAGGCAGTTGCGTTTGCCCAGACGCGCCTTCATTTGCACGGCTCCCCGGCGCGCCGTACGTAGTGAATTGACGCTGTTATTTTGTTTACTCCATTTTTTTAAGGCTATCTGTACGGCACTTTTGCAGAGCGCCCCTATAAAAATGGTCATCGCCGATTCAAAGAAATATTATCGCCAAATGGCAATTGGTGTTGATCAACTGGCTATGGATGGTAATCGTCGTTTAGACGTGATCCGGTTGACCTTCGTAGCTTTTTCGCCACCGTCAACTTTTCGCTATTTTATAGAACATCGCCACTGTATCGATATCATGGTGCCTTTCTACTATCAATCGGCTATTGGAGGAGATAAAAGGACTATAAATTTCATAGCCTTTTGATTGTTTCCAATTGCCAATCAACATTAATGTGGCACCAGGATTGCAATACACTGGCGATGGCATATAGATTGGCGAAAAGTTGACGGTGGCGAAAAAGCTACGAAGGTCGATCGAATGACGTCTACACGACGATTGCCATCCATGGCTGGCGGCCGTGGATGGTAATCGTCGTTTACACGTCATTTGATCAACCTTAGTAGCCATTTCGCAACTGTCAATGTTTCGTCAATTTTCAGCTGGCCAGCCAAAAAATCCAGAAGAAAAGCATCCATGACCTCACCGGCTTCGGCAGTGCCGTTTACGGGCTGGTGCGATTTCATGGCCTGATACACGTAGTGCCGGCTTGCAATATGGGAAGAAAACAAAGATTGAAGACAAAGATTGAAGAACAATTTAAAGAACCAAAATTTATTAATCACAATGTCATTAAAATGACTAGTGTTTTTTGCAAAAGACTGAGTTAATCGCCCAAATGTAAACGATGAGTGAAAAAATGACCTTTCCTTGCTTCCTGACATGTTTGTAAGGTGTGAGCTGAAAGAAGAAAAACATTATAAATTAAGTGGGCATATAACCAGCAATATCCTTGCAGCACATTCGATGTAATGCACAGAAGAACCTTGCTCACATGTTTTCTCGGCTGTTATGTTCACGGACACCAGTCCTATCGAATGTCCAAAAGTATATAGTATGTGTTTGAATTACAAACTTCATGAGTTGCCTTCCTGGCTCTTATGCCCAAAAACTGCCACTCAAGGTGGCCGGTATGACTACTTGGAACACATACCCTGTTCCTTTTGCTTTACTCCCTTTATTTCACCTCCTTGCCTCTCTGCATTGTGTTTCTTGCTTGGTCCTGTATGACACTAAGAGATTCAGGCTCTCACGACACCCCATTTTTCTTTACCACATCCATGCCGCCATGTTCAAGCAGTGCTGATTGCATCAAGCTCCACTGCTTTGATCTGGCATGCAGGGTGCAGTGATTTGTTTGAGGCAGCTATGGTTTAGCTCGATGGGCTAGAATTTTTGCATCCTTATATTTCAATATCTTTTTAACTGCAACTATAAACAACGCACCACTGCGATGGCGCGGCTGTCGGCACAGCACATGTGCAGACATGTCTGTTCACACGAATCTGGTTCCTGCGCATGCAGTGCCCATAGCTGCTGTGGGCAAATGCAAGCTTGTTTGTAAACAGTGCGTTACTTATAGTTCAACCACAATTTTAAGAAGTGTTGAAAAAATTGTCAACCTGTAAAATAAGGCAATCTTTTTTTACAGCCATAAAAGCTAAGGTGAAATAAACAGAAAGAATTGAGCTTCCTGAAACATCTATAGCTATCCCAAGGGCATTATCAGTTGTTACATCTTCGCTCATGTCATGATCCTTTATTGTGACTGCATAAAGACGCAGCAGCAGGGTTCTACTGTATTTCACATAATGTTTGAATGTGCAATAGCCTTAACTTCCACAACACATTAGCCAACCATAGGTTGTCAAAATGTGAACTCCAGAATAATGCAATAAGTATCAATACAATAATAATCCCTGGAAAAGGGGTACAAGGGGGACAAACAGGAATCTCCTTTGTCCCCCTTGTCCCCCATCTCCAGCGATTATTATCGTCATTCTTGTCTTGAATAAAAGGGTCTACTTGTGTCTCTTAAGAGAGGGAAGCAGCTTACCTGAAAGAGCATAGTGCCCCCGGGACAGAAATCGTGAGAGGCCGTCCTTGACTTGCTTCCCCACATTGCCGTACTCCGTGAAGGTGTGAGCTGAAAGAGCAAATGAGAATTGCAATTAAAAATGATAGTAGCCCCTAGAAAGCTACACTCAAGTATTGGTACTCTTTTCCTCATTGTCCAGTGCTGTCAAAACGGTCATTCATCCATTTGGATGGTGAAATTCGTTCACGTGCATGCAGCTTGTGGGCACTGCCATGTTGTCATTACGTCATTACTTCAATTGAATGTAATATTCACTTCACATTAGACAAAGATTTATGTATTACTTTTGATAAAATCTTTAGATGCAGGGCAATTTTAACAGCAGCTTGGGGGCGTTCCCATAGATGCACCACTCTTTAGTCGGTTTGGAGTGAATCTTTAAACGCTCACTCTTTTTATCGTACGGGAGGAAGCACTATCTATCCCCTAACATCGGAAATAATTTTCCTTTAGAAATTAAAGCTATGACGACCGCACAAGAAAAGTTTCGTACAAAAAAAAAATATAGACAAAATAGGGACAAAAAGAGTCCCAATATTTTTTCGTCATGGATCCCCAGTCAAGGGGTTAAGAAATTTGATCTTATTTTTCAAAGCAAAAACATGCCAGGACTATGTTATAGAGTGTACTCTTTTACTGTGGTCATAATGAGGTGGCGTAGCCTTTGTCATTTGCCCAATAATGCTCAACAAACACAAAACTAAAACGAAAATTCTCGCAGACCAAGAGCCATTACTACAGCAATTGCAAGTTTTGAGCGTAAACATTTCGGCAGAGGCCTGCCTGCCTGGTCAGAAAAAAGCTTAGAAATTCAAAAATTTCCGTCCACACACCCACATATGTGTTCCCTACATAAAGGGGACTAGCGAAGCGCTGTCATGTACGGTGGCAAAAGAAAGTATTCAGGTGTCCCACAAACCGGTATCAACACTTGGATGTATGACGCTGCGAATGAAAGGTCGTCCCTCTAAACAAAGAGCGCAGGGCATTGTATATTCAATTCTATGCCACCTACATTGGCGAAACAAAGAACTTCCCAGAAAGAATTCAACAACATAAAAACAATGTCTGCAAATTCGACCACGAGCGCAGCGCTGTTGCAGAGCACTGTGAGGACAATGACCATCGCACTGACTTCGCAAACACCCTCATGAATGTTGAGACAAACTTCTGCCAGCAGCTTTTTATAGTCATGGCATATCCAAACAACACCAGGAAACATCAATAGGTCCACTGGCACATTGCCATCATGCTACGTGAACGGACTAAGCCACCTAACAAAGTGAAAAAAAGAGACCATCATCGTATAAGAAAACGAAGCTGCTGTCCCCTATCTGGAAACAGTCACCCCTGAAGGAAAAACCAAGCTGTTTTTGAAACGTTGGGACTTGTTGTAGGATTTGGTTGGCGATTTTTTCAAATTCCTATTTATGGGTTTTGCATTTGCTTGAGTCATCATTCACTTTTTTATCGTATTTACCCGCATAATGAACACACTTCTTTATTCTGAAATTGACATATATTCTTGGGGGTGCGTTCATTATGGAGGGTAAATTTCTGCATTTACACACTTCGCAAAAATGTCATTTTAGGTGACAGTGTGACACGGCAAAGTACTGTGGCATGTCTCCACTGACGGAGGCGCATTGACGGCTGGTCGTGGGCACGCTACAATAACCATGTCCTATAATTTGAAAACCTTTTTTAGGGTGCTTGCGGTATGCTTTCTGTCAAAGGAAAAGCACCCTCCTAATAAAACAAGCTTGCATGTGTAAGAAATGTATGTGTCCAATAAACGAATATGATCAAATAAGATCATACAAAAACCTTATAAGAACATATAAGAACAATATAGGAAATATATAAGATTATATAAGAAGTTATAAGAAACTGATCAGAAGTTTCTTATAACTTCTAATATAATTTTATATTGTTCTTATGTTTTTATAAGGTTCTTGTATGTTCTTATATGATCTTATTGGATTATATGCATTTGTTGGACATAAAAATTTCTTATACATATAAGAGTGATTACTAGCGAAGCTCACTCAGCATGGAGAGTGACGCGACCGTCCTTAGGCCTAACCACTTTCACGATTTCACTGTCCAAAAGCGCACCACAGATGACCACGTGTTTGTTGACATCAATGCATTCGGTGGGCGAAACATGTCCGGGGCTGGGCAATTCCTCGACCCCAGCATGTTAGGTGTACGCGCCGCTCGGTTTCATTGTTGATCACTTCCACAGCTACACACTTGCAGCCATGAGAGCGTGTGCTGCTATGCTTGGCCTGGCTTGACGTGGCCTGGCCGCTTGGCGGCGAAAGAAAATTGGCTTGGTGGCAAGCCGAGTTGGACGCAATTTGAGACTCACGGAGCGAGTAGATACAGTAAATAAAAACATTCTGAAAACTTCTCAGGTGTTCCTCAACTTCAAACGCACCCACCGGATCAATCAACCACCTCCCTTTCATTACCTGACCCCGCCTTCTGCACATGGTTATGAGCGGGAGTGTAACACATGGCGAAAGATAGACATATGACTGGTCCAACGAGCATGTAGCTTCTACCATGCTATCAGCTGGTCATTAAACAGAGTATAGTGATGCAGCACAAAAATATTAGTGCCATTTCAGAATGTCTGAAGGAGAACACACCCTCAAACATCCTGAAACTGTAGAGAGTTTCCTGCAGAGCCACTCGATTTGATTGACCAGGCTAAATAAAAGATACACTCACCAAAGCACTGTGTCGCCCATGATAAGCCTGCAACTCCCTTCAGTAATTGGGAAACAACCAAAAAGCCACAGGAATGTAACACTAGATCCTGAAACAGAAAACAGAACAGAAAAATGCAGGTATTAACACAATATACAAACTGCCTCAGGGAGTGACACTTAAAACTAGCTACAGTTCTTTGGGCACCGTCTTTCTATTACAGATAATTGTGCGTGAGAATGTGCTGTCATTATCTTTCTAGCCCTGTAAACCTCTCCCAAGTCTAACGTCTCTGACGCTGGTTCCGCAAACTTCATAAAATCTGCCACTGCTCCATTATCAAGTTCTAGAGCAAGTGACAAGTTAAAATTTCAATTGTGGAGGCTCACAGGCATTAAGCACCTGCTTCAAGCCCCTCGGCTATCGAGAAAACACTATGTCAACCGCTCCGAAACATAGGCTTTGTGCAGAAGAGAGATTGAAGTATGCTGCTGATTCAGTAGAACTACATCAAATTCATCAACCATTGCTTAGCCGATTCACTATGCGACTCATCGTGACGACGAGACTTGGACTTGGCCAGGGCAATATGTTTTACAGAGAAATGTTTACTGATTTGACGGACAATGTCATTTTATTAAGCAGCCTTATTTATTTGCTCTGTAAGAAGCAGATGAAGTGCAGTGAAGAGGAGCAAAACACAAATAGTGCTATGGACAACGGCAAGTCGAAGAAGCGATAGGACAAGCGCTACTTGTGGTTCTTCAACTTGTCCTCGTACTGACATTTGTGCATCACTATTGTTTAAGCAACTTGTCAAGCAGTTCAATTTAGTACCAGTGAAGCGGCTTGTCAGTGGCCTTGTCATTCAAGCAGGGAACCTGCAGACAACAAACCACTTTGATGGTGATGACCTCAACATTTTCATGTCATCTCACAAAAATCGACCCCAAAAAAAGTTGATCCTGCACTTATGTTGCACAATGTATGCATCATCTGACGGCACAGTCTGGAGGGTCACACTGCAGTTCTCTTCGTGCGTTACACTCCCAGTTTCAATGCGGCGACCAATAATTGTTTCGGTGATGGAAAAAAAAAGGCATTGCTCTGAATATTTTGTTTCCATTATTTAACTTATCAAAGCAAATTGCACGTTAATTGGTCCTCAAGATAAACGTGTCACGCCGACTTATTAAGGATAACAATCCAGTCCTTGACAAATTAACTGAGGGCAATAAAGAAAGAAACAAGGAGGTCATGCGATAATTGTATCGGGGAGTGGCAACAGTCCCAGGAAGATCTGCTTCAGTTTTTGCAGTATCATCGAATTCCTCATTAGGCAACTGTTATCAGCTTTGGCCACTGCTCATGCATTACATTTTAGAGTGAAGCACTCTGTACGATGGCATGTTTACTCCGTGATGTGACAACCTTTTTCTGGGTTCCCAATTATCCCGAATAATACACAAAATTGCAAATAAAAGAGGCAGTTAAATCAATAGGTCACACAAATCTATGTGAAACGAACAGTCTAGATCAGTGCATGCAGGGTGACTCCATGTGGGGCTGTATAGGAGCTTTACAACCACCCCAATAGCTTGTTAAATCAAACCCAATTATCCTCTGCTAAATGTGTGAGCTACATGGTCTTGGCAGACACTTCAATTCCTCACTGACCCCGCTTATAAGTCCTAGAGTTGTACTCCCACTGCTTGCATTTGCTTTGGCATCATCATCATCATCCCCCCCCCCCCGTTTTCTCCCACACTAAGTGGCAGAAACACTGTTCTTATACTGCATGTGGCTGATTATTAAAAGCTTTTTGGATTTTCAATCTAAGTAAATGCACATCCTGAAAAGGAGCTCATTGCCTAATGAAGTCTACGAGAAAATTTTGAAGTGCGGGATATATGAAGTTTGCTAGACCTATGGCGGACAATATTTACCCTCCAAATCAAAGCAGCACCAAATGTGTCGGCCATGAACCCATGACAACTTCAGATGAGACTAATGACAAATGCCTAAAGTATGATCATTACAGAACGACCCAATACTATAACCCAGAAAGTTGAACAACAAGCTTACGTGAACAACACGCTTACAAAAAGATATCTAGAATGCCAAAGAATCAATGGAAATAAAAATAGGAAGACTTGACTGATCCTTTCTGAAGTCCCGATCTTGGTATCGATAGCATGCATCGATGCTTTCAATCAAGCTTTGAGATGTGGCCACAAAACACACTTGGGTGAAGCTCCCAATTATTGTGCTCTTAGGTGGACAAAAGGCTCACTTCAAACAGCTTTCAGCAATAAAAAAACATGCCAGATAATAACATCACATGGTTTCCCCAAAAATAAAACATATAAACCTCCAACACCTCTCAGGGCTAAGGAAACAACCAAGGACGCACAAGAATGAAGCACCTGATCCCAAAGTGAATGGAATGCCAAGGTGCAAGACTGAATGCAAAACACACCGCTCTTCCAAGCAACTAACACTAGCTACAATTTCTTGGACACCTTCCTGGTAAACTAAGAACTAAAATATTAATTATAATTACATGTGGTGCATCACCTTCAGGATTGCTGGATGATGTGCAACTCTGGGAGCTCTTCAAGATTAAAGTGAGCAGAAATTTTTTACTTGGCCTGAAAATGTCTCATACTTTGTATCTTGTTCAGAGTTAAGCAATAACACCGTAGCTATCTACTAACACATTACACCTAGAAAGTATCACCTACGTAAGACAAGAATAATTCAGACATTATCTATTGTTAACGCCGTTCTGAAAAAGACAGACTTGCACAGTCCGTCCCACCATCCATGTGGCACACCCATGAGTTCTTTTGTTGTGCAGATGTGCCCAGACGCACGTTAAATCTCTCTCCGACCAGCCTCCATGTCCACAACAAGGCTGTAACCTTTCAGAAGTGTGATCATGTGGCCATGGCACTCTGCGGATCGACTGCTGTGGTTACATGTAACCCAACAGCGGTGGATTTCTGCTACTGGACCCTCCACATGGAGGGAATGAATTCCCAAAGGGCTACGACAGAATGTGCAAACCTGAACCGACTGGCTGCATCAGCGAACCCTCTCCAAATTCCAGTCGCTGTTTCGACAGGGGCGACGGGGAGCACAAGCTTTGTCAGTAGCGACGGCACCCCCACAAGCCAAAGTCCGTGGCAGCACCTGCGACAGCGAGCCCTCCCAGAATCCCTGTCACGACTTCGACTGGATATTACAAGAAGCACAGGTGATGGCGGTGGCGCCACCACAAGCCAGAGCTACATGGCAGCACCTCCAGCAGCGAGCCCTCCATGAGTATACCATTCGCCATCTTGAATGGGAACACAGGGAGTGCAAGCGTTGACGGTGCTACATACCTGGGATGGCAAATAATGTTTTGTAGCGACCGAAGTGGCCAAATAGCTGCCAAGCGAAACTCGGCATTCAACTCTAATGATGAGCCATGCTGCTTCGACTATGATCGACATATGTTTGCCAATTGCACTAAACTGGAGAAGCATGAAGGCTGCATCAATTTTAATAGAATGGGACCTAAGGCAACAAACTGCCAGTGAAAACAGTGATGAAAGCTCAAGGGAGTTACTTCCAACACTGCTAAATAGATAGGACAACTTACCATGAACTCCTATTGATATCTGCCATGACGCCTGAACCTCGGCAGGGTGATGTCAGTGGTGTCGTCCCAGGAAACTCAAACTAGGAGTTCACTGAGTAACTCCCGCTTGACCAGGGCTGCACTGATTATAAATGTGAAGAACAGATATGTTATGTTACATAAATGAAAAAAAAATAGAAAAGGCACAAACAATATCATACCTGCCAAGTTCAGAGAAACCAAATCCAGGAGAATATCTAAGCAGAAGGGTTTAAGAAGAACTATTGACAACAAATTTACATGAAGACAGCTTTATTATTTATATATTGCACTGCTCATGCTCACGGGATTGCAGCCGTCTGCTGCGATAGCAAAAACTTATTCTTTAAGTGCAGAAAGGAGGGGGGGGGGTAATTTATGTTTTCCGGGAGCTTTTTCTGTCAATCGTACAACTGATCAAAATTCAAAAGTCCTGCGGGTAATACGGGAAACTTGGCAGGTATGCAATACTAACAGACACAATTTGCTACCGTCAATGCCAAAAGAGAATGCAGGTTGCATCAGCTATGCATAAAGATACTTCGAACAACATTTACCCTATAGGGTGTATTCACGCAAGGCTAGCGAGCAGTGCACTTTGGGTACATCCCTATATTTGTGTTCGTGATAGCAGACAGCGGCGCGCGCACAGCCTCACGGGCCACACTATGCAGCGAATCTTTCTCCGGTTCAGGTGACACCATGCACGAAAATGGTGTTGTTCTTGTGCAACAGTCTGCTGTTGCACAAGGACAAAGGATGCACTGGGAAAAAAAGACGAGGACAGCAGGCGTTGCACATTGCCAGTTTTTGCAAATCCCGAGAGTCCGAACACACATGCAAAATGGCTCGGTCGCTCTCCCTGAAACAAGAATGACTCGCTTGCATCAACGTGCAAAGCCCGAACAAAAATCATGAGAAGTGGAGAGTATCTGAGCATGTTAGTGAAGTTGGGCAGTGCACGTCTGTTTGTGTGGGGCTTGTGACTTTCCACATGGCAGCACCTTGGGGCGCGGGAGGGTGGCGTCGTAAAGTTGGGGCGACGTTTCCTCATACAGGCGGCTTTGGATTGGGAGACACAGCGCAGGGTTCCTAAGGAAGCAAGAATCGAGTAATCTGTGAGGGGGACTGCCAACACTTGCAGTGTTGCAGTGTGTTTTAATGCGAAAACATTCTTTAGCTACTTCACCCGGATTTCGCTATACGATATCTGGCCTCGTAACAAAAGAAGATAAATCTGTGTCGCGTGTATGTGAAGCAGCAGTACGCACTCCTTCACATAAGCACCCTATTCGGAGGTGGCAGAGAATGAATGCGCACTCCACCCGATTGGCTGCGGCGCAAGGAGGTAAATCCGCGCCTCACATACATGATGCGGCTTTTGACTTCCGTCGTCCGCCGCCGGCGATCGACCAGACGACCCGTAAGGGTTTATTACCATCCAGAAAATGCCTCTGGCTTGGGCAGAAAAACGTAGCTGGGCTGCCAGGCTAGAGGAGCGCTGGGAGCCCAAAGAAGAACTGACGCGGGACGGGGCGCTCCTCATTTAGCTTGCAGACAAGGGAGAGCCGCCCCCAAACTATGGTGCGTTGACTTGGTGAAGAGCGGCGGGTCGAGTGGCCCACAATGGAGCGGCAGTATCTGACGTCAATGATTGTAGTAAACCACTCACAAAATAAAGTGTTTACTCAAAATTTGTGTTGTCATTTTCACAGTGAGCTGTGGCGTATGTCTCCCGATGAATGCTATCGCAATTCGACAGCCAATAATAGTGGTTTCTATGATGTAGTTTTTAGCAAAGTGCAGGGGACACTGCGACAATATTGCTAGCGCTGGTGTAATACCTCCAACGGGATACTTGGCATCAACTTTGAAGGGTTCGACCACTGCTGTGGTTTACAGCAGTCGCGGATAGTCCTCGCCGTCGACTGGTTCATATAGGAGCACGTGGACAATGTATAATTTTAACTGATTGGTTTGTTCATCAGTGAGAGAGAGAGAGAGAGAGAGTTGGAAATGTCAAATGGGAGAACAGGGGAAGACAATAATGACTTCACCCGAGGCTCTGGGGGGGGGGGGGTCGTTGAGATGGTCGTCTAAGTTGGGATTTCTGTAACTATGTAAATAAATGTACATAGTCGAACTAAAGCAGCGCAAGTTGGCACATCACTCAGCAACGCGCCCGCCACCAAGCTCCTAACGATCGGGGCTGAACCCTCCTTCACCAACAACTGGAGCAACAACTATGTTCAAGGCACTTCATCTTGGACAAGTGTCGGCACGGTTGGCTTTTTTGTTTGGGTCGGGCCTGTCAAGTGTGCGTGTGTAGCCAAGATGTTTCTTGGCTGCCCAGTCAGGACTGTAGTCATTAAACTAATTTGCTGCAGCATTTGCGCAATGCCGAATCAATAAGAAAAACAGCCGAGGAAGAGAATGTGCAAAGCATTAGAATTTTCACAGTTTCAGCTAAAAGCAACGGCAACCTCTGAGATTGCTGCGAGGCAAAGAAATGTGTGCTCATGAACGGTGATTTTTTTCGATGTCGATTTTCCAACGCATCTTGCGGTAAGGAACTTCCATTCCAGTCTCTCGACCTTCTGGTTTGTCTCAGTAGAACTTTGGCTTCGAGTAGGCCGAGCCCGCTCTATGACATATTAAATCAAAATAATGTCGTACAAAAGCCAACCGTGCCGACACTTATCCAAGACGAAGAAACTGTAGCACACTCGACTTGCCGAAATCTTCATCAAGGTTTTTCCCGTTGAGGCGCTCGCGAGTCATTCGCGTTGCCTTCTCACGGAGAGCAACAGAACCTTTTCGCACTTGTTTGTCCGGACTCCGGGATTTCCAAAAACCAGGAGTCTGCAACACCTGCTGTCCTCGGTTTTCTCTTTCCAAGTGTCACACAGTTTTTATTCGGGACGTCACCTGAAATAGAGAAAGATTTGCGTAGTATGACAATCTTGTTGATTGTGGCCCGCGCAGCTAGCTGTTAATGTGCCGACGTCTCTCATCACGGATACAAATATGGTGATGCACAGTGCGCCGCATAATGAAAGACCCACTGGGAGCGCGTGGCCAAGGCGGTGGCTGGCGGGGGCGCTGCGAGTGCTCGGGACAATTCCATTCTGCTTCAAGGGGAGGACGCTCACTCGGGGCTCAGCTAAAGCGAAACGTGCTTATCAGTTTGTGCTGAGCCCCGAGTGAGCGTCCTCCCCTCGAAGCAGAATGGAATTGCCCAGAGCGCTTGCAGCGCCCCGCCAGCCACCGCCTCAGCCACGCGCTCCCAGTGGGTCTTTCATATTGCGGCACACTGTACGCAGAGTGCACGGCTCACTAGTCCGTGTTCCACGGAAACTAAAGAGACTGCCTATTGCTGTTTGGTAAGACCTACACTGGAATACGCATGTATTTTGTGGGATCCGCATCAGAAGTACCTTGCAGATAAGTTAGAAAAACTTTAAAACCGTGCGGCGAGATTTGTAACAGGAAATTATAGTAGAAACAATTGCGTAACAGGGACTAAAAATGTACTTGGTTGGGAAACTTTATTGTCAAGGCGCAAAGATTTTCGATTGAGGTTCTTGCTCGCAATTTTTAATGATATGACTGGTATTGATAAAAGCAACTACATAAAATTACCTAACTACATTTCAAATCGTGTGAATCATACCAGAAAAATAAGGGAAATTTCTTGCAGAACAGATTATAAGTTTTCATTTTTTCCACGCACAATCGCTCAATGGAACCTGTTACCAGTTTTTTATTATTCGTGACGACGTGGGACCATTTATCTCAGGAAATGGTCTTGATTTTTAATGTTGTTTATGTCCAATGTTTATGTATTTTCTTTATTGACAGCCCAGGTTGTATATTCAAGAGTTCTGTTTTTATTTTATTGAGCGTATTAATCTATGGGCTGTGCCTGCTATAATGCTGTAGTTTTCGGCACTGCAGGTTTTTTTTTGTAAATAAAAACACACTCTATAGTGCCGGAAAGGCATTCACTGCTTCAATTGGGATACACATCTTATTTAAATTAGATGGCGCCCACGAAATTATTATTTATAAACCTCACATCAATCGCAACAAAAAACCATAAAAACTACTGCAGTAGATTAAAACTCTAACCACATAAAGCTTTTTTTTTTTCACACGCTTCCTTTGCGTTGTTAGAGGACACCGACAACAATA